>JBBYHQ010317411.1:0-16217 GCA_038382645.1 Spergularia azorica | reverse complement strand
AAAGCTCAGCCAAACGCAAAAGAGATGAAGGGAACAATGAAGAACAAGAAGCAGAAAAGAACATTCAAAACTAACAGTAGCAACCAGAAGCTCCAGTCTTGGCCTCTTTCGAACAATAATCTTAAACAAATAGAAAACAATAATTCGAGACTTCTTAGAAAAATATCTCCTCTTCATTTCATTGTTCACAGGACCGAAAACAAATAAGTTTTTGTTACATGAAACTTTGATGATACTTTGTCTTTACTTTATCTTCAACGACAGATGGACATGTTTAACTTTGCATAATTGTTTACTTGAAGATCACATAACTCATGTGTCATAATCCTCCAGCATTGGTGATGTGATTGAGCCAAACTTCTTGCAAAATTGTTTACTTGGGTTCGTGGTTTCACGGAGACAAAACTCAACCGGCAAGAGAAGTCAACACGAGGACGTTTCACAACAAAAGAAGAACGAGATCCAGATTTGAAGTTCATGTTACAAAAATTACAAGCAAAATCATTAAGTGTAATAAAAATACCATATTCAATAATATTAAAACACATATCGGTACCAAATCACATAAACAAAACAACATACAACAGTCCCGTGAAACCACGGGCCCAAAAACTAGTTTATTCTTATTAACCTATCATTTAATTACATAATCTAACCTAATAAATATTAAAGCAAAAAGAAAATCTAATTTGATTAACCAAAATATAACTCGGGATGATTAGAGGAACGACAATTTTTATCAATTTGTCTATTTTATTTTGTAGTTCAAATGACACATGATAAGTGCCTTTTTAAAGGTGCTTAAGGGTGTCCGGTGACAATCTATATAAGTGGATCGTGCTAGTACCATGTCGAGTCTGATTTTTCCATCTCAAGCATACATCATTTTTATTTATTTTATGTTCTTACACATTTTTTATTCTTATTACACCCACATAAAAATGATAAAATACCCACTATAATTCTCATTTCATTTTATTAATAGGATTTCTTTTATTATTTGTCAATTCATATGCAAATTAATGAATTATCAAGATCATGATCTATGCTAAAATTTTGAATTGGTATAAAGAGGATGAAAAACAAGTTGATTTGCTTACTCGTTATGTTGTTTTATATTTTAAGTATTTATCAAAGGAAAATGTTTTGTATATATAATATTTATTAAGATATTCTAGATTATGCTAAAAGATATTATTAAATGATAGATTGATGATTAAATAATTAAGGTGGGGGATAGTTTGCCGGGAATTGGTATGTTTTTGGCTAACTTGGTGTTTACCTTGATTTTTATTTACCAATCGGTCGGAGTTTTTTTATTTACCAATCTGTCAATTGCTGTCAATTTTTTTTACCAATTTGGTAGTTTGGCCACATCAGAACCAATGGACGAGTGAAGGTAGGAGGGAGCCGGTGGTGGCCCGCATCATCAACCCGTGCAAAACCACATCCCCTTGAGATCCCGCCTATCTTCAACCTTGAAACCTTCAATGGCGTCCTCTTCTCCAAACTTGGACTCAATCTCCCTCCTCCGAAACTGTACAAACCCTAAACACCTTACCCAAATTCACGCCAAAATCATCAAATCATCAAACATCTCATACGCACAAAACCACACAATTCCCACCCAGTTGCTTCGCTTATACGCTTCCTATGGTAATCTCAATTATGCAACTTCAATATTCAACCAAATGGACTCACCCCCTTCTTTTACTTGGAATCTTATAATTAGAGCTCATACTATTAATGGGTTTTCCCGCCAATCTGTAATTTTGTATAATCTTATGATTTGTAATGGGGTTGCACCTGATAAATTCACATTTCCCTTTGTTGTCAAGGCGTGTGCTGGCATTTCGGATGTCGTAAAGGGGAAGGAAGTTCATGGGTTTGCGGTTAAAACTGGGTTTTATTGTAGAGATATGTTTGTTAAGAATACTGTTTTGGATATGTACTTGAAATGTGGGGAGTTGGAGTATGCGCGAAAGGTGTTTGATGAAATGTCTGTGAGAAATGTGGTGTCGTGGACGACGATGGTGTCGGGGTTGGTTGGGGTTGGGGAAGTGGATTGTGCTAGGGAGGTGTTTGATCAAATGCCTGAGAGAAATGTGGTTTCTTGGAGCGCTATGATTAATGGGTATGTTGCGAATGGGAGGCCTCAGGAGGCGTTTGAGATTTTCGCGGAAATGCAGGAGGAAGGAGTGATGCCGAATGAGTTTACACTTGTTAGCTTGCTTAGAGCTTGTACAGAGTTAGGGAGTCTTCAGTTGGGTTCTTGGGTGCATGATTACGCATTGAAGAATGGGTTTAAGTTGGGTGTTTATTTAGGGACCGCGCTTGTTGATATGTATAGTAAATGTGGTAGCTTAGAAGAGGCGGAGAAAGTGTTTAATTTGATGGAAGAGAGAAGTTTAGCTACTTGGAATTCGATGATTTCAAGCTTGGGTGTCCACGGGCGTGGAGAGGGAGCATTGGAACTTTTCGAGCAGATGAGGGCGGAAAATGTAATGCCTGATGCAATCACATTTGTTGGGGTATTGAGTGCTTGCCTGCAAACAAACAGGGTTCACGAAGGTCTGAGACATTTCAAGGACATGACTGAGGATTGTGGTATTATGCCTTCGGTGGAACATTATGTCTACATGTTTGACCTATGGGCTCGTGCTAAGATGATTGCAGAGACCAGATTCCTTCAAGGAGATTGGACAAGAGATAAGAATACTGTATAGTCTTTATTCTAGAATATTATGTTTTTCATATTTGACCTATGGGGAGCGCGAAGATGATTGCAGAGATCGGATTTCTTAGAAAGGAGACTGGAACAGAGATGAAATTAAGGTGGCAGCAGTAATTCTTTTCCTTAAAATGAGGGGGATGAATCTGGCTAGCCGTGTGGTGCTGCAAGTTTGTGACTGATAGTACATTGGCCTGAAATCACGCTGGTGACTCTGTGGCAGGTTCTGGTTACCAGTCTCAGGCAATGCAGATTATAGGCGAGGGAACTAGAAGTGACAAACCTTAAGGTCAGTGGCACAGGGACAGTTGATCTCTTGTAGCTCCAATCGTAAATAATTTATGCCACGCCTTTGCAAATTCAGGTACGAAGAATTGTGGCGTATGGTCATTTACCTTATTCTTCTATTATACACACAAATTGGATTACACAGTAGAACTGGCATTCATGCACCTTGAATATCTTTATTTAGAGTGATGTAGTGATACCAAATAATCATAGTCGTGAATTTTTTATATTGAACAGACTCGGTTGATGAGAAGCTTTATTGGTTAGGCTATATACTTGTATAGGAACATGTATCGTTGTAACCCATCACTGCCAATTTGATCCATGAATATCCCTAGTATATGAATATTAAAATCGTTCCTGTATTCGTTTTGATTGAAGGATAAATCAGGACAAGAACATCCCACTTTCTTATGTCACATGAAATGTCTAATTACATGTCATTTATCAATGAATTGGATGGGAAAACTGTGGTAAACTTCACATCGTTTCCCCCAGCTTAATATAAGGCTTGTTCTTATGTGGTTAACTTTTCTTTAATCCCCACATCTAAGATTGACAGCAAATATTGTACCCTGAAAACCTTGCACTGAAACATGTATGATGCAAGTTTCCATTTCAGACAAAAGAAAAGGATATTAAATGACTAGCTTTCCGTAAATTTGCCTGATAGTTGATTACATTAAGCATGCTCAAGCTTTTTATGTTTTCTTAATATTTTCTTTTTGTAATGGTCCTAAACCTCTCTATATTCATTATGGGTCATCCGTAAACAACCTCTCTATTTTTTCAACATAGGAGTGAGAGTTGTGTAAAGCTACCTCATACCCCCATCTCGCCATAGTTCCTTTGAAGCACTGGGATTAATACTGATGTTGTTATGGCCCATACCCTGTCTTTCTCGTACAACATAGCACTTGAAAACTCTAGATTTTCTTGCAGTACACTAGAAGGATCTTTCTATTTGACTATTGAGCTAGTGGAATGGTCATGCCAGTGTTCCTTAATCATGTAGACTAAGCTTTATCTGTTCTGGGTCCCCTCAACCACCGGAGTCATATTAGCCCATGAAGGTGGACGGTTGAGAATAATTAAGCTATCAAACAGAAAGACATCACCCTAAACACCCACAAAACTCTACATGTGCTCTTGACGTCGAAAAGACATAATACTCAATGATGGAGCTATGATTTGTAGTCTATGAGACTATCAAATGAGCGTTTTTGGGGTCGCATTAGTAAGACTTGAAGTTTAGGATAGCTGAGGCGGCCTCTAATAATAGTAGTCTTATCGCTATAGAGTGATAAGATATTGTGAAAGGTGAAAGTAATGATTCTTCCTTTTAGTTAAGCTTTGTGAGTATCTTATTCTCTATTCTTAGGGGCCTTACCCTATCTTAAGGACCTTTGCATACCATTATTCACCTTTAGAACCCTGCTTTGGAATATCAGTTGGTAGCCTGCCTTTTTCACAGTTCTGTTCCTTCAGTGCATTCTTCTTGTGCCTCTACTTCAGGTTGCCAAGAGTTGTTGTCGTTAGAAATCCCTGCTACTACAGAAATGAACGATTGGGCTGCGCCACTGATTGCATCGGCACTGTTTGCGTTCCTCCAGCCAGGGTTGATTCTTCAAATACCGGGAAAGGAGCAACCAGTTGGGTTCATGAACATGAAGACCAATATAGCATCGATTCTCTTCCATGTTATTATATATGGTTTGCTCCTTATGTTGTTCTTTGTTGTTCTTGATATTCATGTTTGTGCCTGAAATTATTGCATATATATCCAATCTTACGAAGATTCACATTACGTTGTTTGAATTTTTACTTGCTTTCAGCTCTGAATTCTGTGTGGACGTGTGGTTATGCGAAATTGCGAAGGAACTTGGTTGCTGTACTGTACTACATGGAATTAGCAACCTTTGGTTGAAATGCTAAATTTTATGATTAGTTCACTTCTGTTCACCTTTTTTTCTCCTTTTCTTTTTTATGTGTTGTTCACCTATATGACCATGTTTTTTTTTTTTTTTTTGAAATGTTGCTCAAGTGATTTCTTTATGTTTTCAATTTAATCTCCGTTTAGATTATAAACACTTTCATAAATCTCATGGGATGGATTATTATTAATTAGGTAGTAGTTCAATTCGAATTTTGTTTGATTCAAATGCATTACTCTTTATGTCTGTGAACATTATGATCATTGAACAAGATATCATTCAAGATAATGTATTTTCTTTAGAAATATGAGAATGTATTCCAGGGACATTATGGGTTGGGAACTGATCTACTCGATCAAATCTAGTAGTTGTATTATTCTGATGTTATCTATCGAACTCAAAATTTTGTACACGATATGGGGAGTATGATTTTGAATTATATATATTCTTTTTCTTTTTCTCCATGAGCTCTTGCATAACCTCATTCAACTTGTAGGATTTTTTGATTAATTTCTAACTAGAGGCCTATAGACATCTTGAAAGTAGAGATCTTCTAGTCAATTAGGTGGAACTTGGGAGAGGTATTGGCTTATAGTCATACTCGGCTTTATGTGACTCTCATGTAGGAGTGTAAAAATCACTACCCTTAATTTCATGTATCAATTTATTCTCATATAGAGATAGATGTAGCCATAGATCGATATGTAAGGAGATTTCTATTCACTTGGTGTGCATCAGTAATTCATCTCGAACCCACTGGCAAAAGGGATGGAAATTTGTCAAATAGAATAGTAATAGATAGTGTTATTTCGATAGTTTACTTATTTTAACATGTCATGTTCAATTAGATAGCTAATTCTTATCAACAACGCTTACATAATCCGTACTACTACCCTACTGCGTGCAGAATAGAAAACATCGAGCGTGCTGAGCGCATAGAAGGTCAAGGTGATGAGTGCAACCATATCGTGCACTAATGACATGAGGCGCTTGGTGTGCGTTACATCTACCGAAGGCGCTGGACACTGAGCGTGCTACATATAGCGTGCCGTGTGTGCAGGTTGGTAGATGTATTCGTGCACCGAGTCACACAAACAGCGCGATTTCAATTTAAAGATAACAGGGTAGCGACGTTTGCTCACTCGTGAAGAAACTCACAAGCTCGTACGTTGAAGCACCAGTGCGTACACTGTACACAACATCACACTAACGTATCACTTTATTTTACGTTCTTTTACCACATCGGCCCACATGGCAACACCTCTCAGGCTCTCAATGAAAAAAAAAAAAGTTGACCTTAACGCAACATATACTGCTTAGTGCTTAGCTTTGAGGACAATTGCAGCAATTAATGATGCGTATACACTTTGAGAATGGCATCCGTGTTATGTATATTGCTCTTCTGTGTAGTTTCAGTAAATGCGCCTTTACAGTTTGAAACGATTCTAAATTTTAAACGTGATAAGTTTCATGACATGCTACGCAAAATCTATGAACAAAACTATGTCTAGCAATTGTTAATTGACTCTTGGCAATGGAACACTAGAGGGAGCATAAGCTACAACATACGTCTGATACGTGACAAATGCCAAAAAGGTACATATATCCAAATTACCAATGGAACATTACAACCACCTATAATACACAATCAAATGTACATTGTTGATTTAGAAAAAAAAAAAAAAAAAGGGGAATGTTCAAGAATTGTCGGATTCTTGAATATCAATTTTCGACAATCGAACAAGAGTTCAATTTTCGACAATCGAACAAGAGTTCAATTAGATAATCAATCATTTATAACTCAACCGTACATGAACATTGAACAACCCATGTTAAAAACTCTTGGAGCAAATGGGATATGGATAATCATTAGTCATACACTCATACTCTATCTATTGACAAAAAATGACAAATCAGATACAAATTAAGAAAAAAAAGGAGATTAACATCGTACTAAGATCATCATCACATAATTTATGCAATGCCTTACAAAGATTAACTCCTTCTGGACTTCTGGTGTTAGCCCATGTAGACGTGAATGTCAATAGCCAGTAAGAAGATACAAATCAGAGCGAAATAGATAACTGTGTGAACCAGTATGGCTGCTCCACTAGTATGGAACCCACTAAACTCGACCACCCCGCTGCGACCAGGAATCGTTATAAGCAACCCCGGCGTAAGTATGATGAACAACACGACCGCTACAAACACCGGCCCCCAATCTGCCATACTCTCTAGTACGGAGTTTCGCTCTGACTATCTCTATATATGACGATGATGGTATCTGAGTTACCTTAGACTATGAAAATGAACGGATGTAGTGTAACGTTGATAGTGGTATTTGAAGTCAGAGAAGCATTTATTTTAATGAATTGAAAGTGAAGAAAGTGACCAAACTAAGGATTGCTAATGAAGAAAAGTGGCTAAGAAAAATAAAGTAATGTTTATGGAATCAAGCTAAGCTATTGCGATCCATCACGTTTGGTATAGTGTGCTTGTGTATAAGCCAACAAAATTGTCCACATTTTTTTCTTGTTGTCTGTTTGGCGGTTTCTTCGTACAGTTCGTAGACAGACTGGCAAATTTTGAACTAATTAAAAGTACACGTACAAACATAATCTTGTTTATTACCACTTGATTGCAATTCAATTGATTTGTATATTTTTAAAGTCTTATTTGTACTAGATTAAAGTCAAGGTACAAAATATGTAAATTTGATTAATTTCGTAATCTTAATTGTATTGAATTCATGTACTAATATGCATATTTTGTAGTTGTATATTCAGTCTCGATTGAATGCAGCATTTTTACTTTGAAGTCCAATTAATTGATTTCACATGACTATGAATACGCAAAACCAGGAATGTGTCAAAAAATTAACGAGGTGAGACGCCGAATGAGAAACATACTCACTACCAAGTAGAGCAATTCGTGAGTTTGGAACACAAACTCTAGCCGATTAACCAATGAGGATCATTTGTCTCACTTTGTATGCCACTCTCTGTACCCCTCCAATCAGATTTCAGGATACCTATATTATAACATTAAGAAATTAATTTCAGTTTTTATATTTAATAATTTCCTGAAATCTGATTGGATGGGTACATGGAGTGGCACACAAAGTGAGACAGAGAATCTTCATTGTGCTTTCAAAGGGTCAACTGTTCAGTATGAACAAGCCCGTCGACCAACTCTAGTCTCTAGGATTACGATAACCACAAATTCTCAACAAAGGATATCTAAATTGGTATAAGATGACATAATGAGACGGTTTCACCTTGGAATTACTAATGAAGAATTGTAGAGCAATGTGCACCAACATACTGCCACAAATCTGTAGGTATAAATTGGTCAAGAATGAAAAGCAAAGGGCAATGTTCTAGCGCGGAGGACCCAATTTGGGCCTCCATGTCCCACTGTCACGGAAACTTCCGTCCGAAGAATAAATTTTAGTTTCATGGCACCATAATCATAGGGCATAGACAAGGGGTCAAGGGCACAAGAGAGAATTTCTTGAAGCACACAATATAACTGTCATGGAAAAATCCCACAAATAATAAGATCGCACAGTCGAGCAGAGAATCTCATTCAATGGCTTAATCTGGCAATACATCAACTACCATACTAATATTGCTTGTGAGCAGTATGATTGACAACTCCGTACAAACAGCAGAAAAGAGAAACCCAATACGAAAGGTGGACAACATAGACTTCGCAAGATATGCTATATAATGTGCAAAGGTACCAATCATCCTCATGCATAGTTCAGCCTGAAGATGTCATTCTGGACGTACAAGCTCAGTTGTGTAGGCATTAGATGGAACATCTGCACACCATCGAAAAATACAAACAAACTATCAGAGAAGGCGTCTATGAGATTATGAGAAACTACAACAATATACTCCGTAGCATAGACATGTACCACGGCAAAACAAAATGCAAGGCTACTACTCAGTAGTTGTTTATTTTTGGCACAAAAAAAAAGAAATGTTTTTTCTTATCACTTTATCAGAGAATACATATTACAAAGCCCATGTACGCCAATTTACGTACAGAACAACACAAAAGTATAGCCAGCAAGACATGAAAGAAAGCATTACAGTTTCTACACACAATGACAAGTTGAAAACAGTTTCAAAATACTAGACCAGTAGCTCTGCTTTGAAGATCCGAAACTATGTGAAACGAAGTGGTTTCTTGTTCACTATTCGATGGCCATAGTCAACTAATGCAACTTCAAGCTCCAAAAGACTATAGAAAAGGAAATAACACACCAAAAAAGAGTCTATCCTAGGATACAGCTAATTTAATGATGGATAGGAAGGAATGTGCTTGCAATATCCAAACCAATCTTTGGGCACCGGAAAGGTTTACTTATAGAGGCTGCATCCCTCCCTTCCCTTCCCCAACCATATCCTAACAATGGAACTTCCACAAACAGCCTACAAAGCATTATACTGGGTAATAGCAGCCAGTTAATTCGACTGACCATGGAATGTATAAGAAGAAAGTAACAGGGAAAGAAATCTGATATGGAATATTTACTAGAGTCAAGAACCTGAATGAAGACACTATGACCACACACATATACTAAGGACATTTCCTGAATGCTGAAAAGAGAACTCTCCCTTCCCAATGGTTAATCTAGATAGATTAGCAGACTCCATCTTCAATCTAATACGACGGTAAGAAACAGTCACGAACTTATTATAGTTTTCATGCCTAACTGAATCGGATAACACTCGGAGCTTAAATTACATGTGAATTATAATGCAAAGCAAGAGGTAATAAAAACTGTCCCAGGCTCCCAATCTTAGTTTAAAAAAGCCTGAGGCGCATGACTGTGCAATTTCCAATTTTATTTCTCTTGTAACCTTATTTCTACCTTTCCCTTTGCCCCTTAATCCCTTGTTTATACTTCTTTACCCATAGGCCCTCGTTAAATACAAAAAAGGGGTAATTTTTTGCAAGTAGTGGCTTCGAAAACTAGAATTTTGTTTGCTAAATGAGTGCGCCTCGTGTGCATGAGGCGTGCGCCTTCGCCTCGCGCCTCGTGTGCATGAGGGGCCTCATCGGAACGGCCCCCCAACGCCTTGGTGCGCCTCGCTCCTCCTTAAACTAAGCTCCCAATCCATGGCAAAACCCAGACATGGTCCTCCAGTCTTGAATGTTTATCCCTAGCTAGTGGTACTGCTAACGAAGATATGTACAAACCAGCTTGGCCAAGTCTTTCCTTTATAGCTTATTAAAGAAGCGCAGCTTTACTAAATTATAGTTGAGCATTGGGTCCACTGCTAGAATTCTAAAACCACAGAACATAATGAGACAGTATAGTATCCAAATGCGCTCCTATATGTTTTACTTCTGAGGTTGATTGACACGAAGTGTGAATAGAGATAGATTCTGGATTCCTCAACTTCACATCAAACGAAATACGAAAAAAGTCGTGTCATATTTCAGAAAGGATCCTCAAGTATACATTTAAGCCAAAGACCAAAACAAAGACTCTGAACACCCCCCCCCCCTCCCTTCCTGAGAGAAAAACAACTGGAGGATTCTGCTACTCCTCAAGTCCTCAATTTATTCATTAAGATTTTAGACACCAGATTAACTGTCCTAAACCACTCATCCAAATGCACTACTGGGCTCAATTTAACTATAGTCACAGCACAATCGTGAAATGTTGCGAGTTCTCAAGACTGGATCATAAACTCTGTTGGAGACGTATAGTTAACTATTAAATCCTGCCCTAAATAATTTGCTTCACGGATTATTTGTCACCCATTCTGAGTATATATCAATTCGTGACCCCTGAGCTCTGCTCAGAGAGAACCACACTCCATCTGATCATATCCACCAAACTGAAGTTTGCTTGCTTAATCCGAGGCACATGAAGATCTTTATAAGATCATACATCTCCTAGCGGGTGACTGATCCATTTTAATGCTAAATTAAGCCTAATTAACAATGTAACACATTTTATCCACCACGAACAGGCATGTCACACAGGAAATAAAAAATAAAAAATAAAACAATCGCATTTCAGTTACACCACTGCACAGTAAGGAAACACAATTCCTCCGTTCACAAATGTGACACAGGAGCAAAGTGTGTTACGCACCTAGCTAACTAGCTTCATCAGGTTTCTCTGTCATTGAACTACAATCCATTATCCATCTTAACACCTCCATGAACTATATTCCTTTAATCCAAATCACAACTCCCATCGT
Organism: Spergularia azorica; assembly: GCA_038382645.1. NCBI lineage: Eukaryota > Viridiplantae > Streptophyta > Magnoliopsida > Caryophyllales > Caryophyllaceae > Spergularia > Spergularia azorica. The sequence continues at coordinate 5,034 of JBBYHQ010317411.1, read as the reverse complement.
CAATTACAGAAGCTCAATGAAGCAGTTGCACCAAATAGATCTATTCAACACAGGAATCTGACAAAACAGCAAATGAACAGAGAATCCTCGCCCCCTTCACTCCACACTTCCAAAAACAACAAAATAAGTAAAAAACAAAAGACACCGAGTTCAAGATTTGGTTACCCAAAAATTCATTATCTGACCTAAAATCACAACGATTTATCCAATTGACAACTCGACTCGCTATCCAAAAAATAAAATCTATAGAGCAACAACAGAAAATATTTTCAAAAACTATTCTAAATCTGATCTCATGATCTCCACCCATATCTCATGATCTCATATCATTCAATAAACAATTTGAAAGAAGCCACAATTGTACTTGATAATATTGCATAAAGTGATGTATGTTGGCTTATTCAGTGGTTAAGGACTATCTTGACAAGTTATGCTTTCCAAACTGCTTGACAAGCCAAAATTTGGATGAAGCCAGCACCAATAACCATCTTATCTATCACGAACACAGACTTGGGTCTATATCAAGAACAAGAAAAGATATTGATATAGCTAAGTCCCCCCCCCCCCAATTAGAAGTATGAAGCCCGCAAAAAAAAAAAAAAAACTGGTGTTACTGTCACTGCAATTGCTGCATAAAAGTTTATGGATAACTTCATAAGAAAGTAGAGAAGATGTTGTCTTTTGGGTTGTTACAAGTGGAAAATGATTATGCCCTGACTAGTTGTCAAAGGGAACCAAAACAAACCAAAAAATTATATCAGAACAAGCAAAGATATTGATATAGTTAAGTACCCCTATCTACCTGTCTAACAACATCCCAACATCTATCTGTCACAAAATCTATTCTCTTTCAAACCGCTATCTATCTGTCTACCAACATCACAACATCTATATCCTTTCATCTTTACCAAGCTTTAATTAACATCTATATGCATCTAAAAGCCAAACTCTCACTCACAACACAACACAGCAATTAACTTTACACAACATAGATTCAGAATGTCAAAAACATATACAACCATTACAAAGAGATTTTGCCAGAATCCCTATACTCGAACAAAAGAGGCAAACAAAAATTAGAAAATTAAACTTAACCATAGAGCAAAAGGGTAATCAGCTTCTTTTTGTAGAAAGCTTAACTGCACAAAAGCGCAATTTGGCTTAATATAGCTAAGGCACTTGGCACATAGAATCCCAGAACAATAGGGGATAATAATATATGGCCAAGTATCCAATTCCCCCTCCTAGATGCATTTGAACTAGGGGCCATTCAAATCTCTTAGGACTTAGCCATAGAGATTGAATCAAGATTCACCTAGTTCATGCTTGAAAATATGACAACATTCATGCCATCTCAGATATGCTCCCCAAACTACCTATAAATTAAAACGGAACCCTAGTCTCTTCACTATTATTATAGCTACAATAGACCCCAAATGCCTAAAGGGTTTTCAAACAGTTTGCATGAGCCCCTCTCTCCAGGTCAAATGAATATCTTATACACCAGCTTGTCAAATATTACCCTTAAAAGTTCAACTTTGCTCAACAATTGCTAACGCACATTGGGAAAGAGTAAATCCAGAAAACACTGATTGACCTATCCAATGCCATCCTAGTCTTCGCAGATTGTTTGATACTTCTTATTAGTAAAACCCAAATTTCAGATCCTTGGGTGTTCGGAGGATTGAGGTTATCTTGCATAAACAGGGGCACAATGGCACATGAATATAAAGCTGTTTGACAGATCCAATTCAGCATAAACCCAAACCCAACTGATTAAGGTATGATTTGATTTATTTCATCCATCATATGGAAAAACACAAAGATGCTGTCAGACTCTAAGGCATAAACCAAAGAAGAAAGGCATTTCCATGTACACAAATATACAGCTTCATGAGCATATACCATTAAAAAACTAGCCAAGTAACGTCCTCAAGTTGCTCTTAAGTGGGAAGTGACGTCTCATCACCAAAAACTATTGTTGACCATCCAAGTCAAAATAATGGCCCTCAGAAGAACAAAAGGCTTAAAAATTCACTGACTCTCATTCTCACAGCAATAAAAAAAGACATGATTAATTGTTAATCCTTTGCCAAACAGACTCGAAGGAAGCCACAAAACAACTCAATTATGAGTAAAGATTCATTACAGAACCCTCACTGTCCAAAAGAAGCCGCCAAACCACTTGACTAAATTTCAAATATTGATATTTGATTTCTTACTCAGAAGTACAGGACTATGAAACATGACACCAACTGCAGGTAACATCTTATCCACCACAAACAGGGATGTTATTACACCCAGGAAGGAAAACAATTTTTTTTTCTTGAAAACGAGAACTTTCATCAAAAAGTATGCAAAGCTTGAAAGATAAAGTAGTTTTCTTGGGTAACAAACCATAAGTTATCATTGCATCGGAGGAAAGTAATAGGAACCCCCCTAAATCTGTCCAATACCTTGGCCCAAAGTGAAAACGGAGAATCCTCCCCAAACATAATCCCACGACTGAATACATTGTGGAAAATTTAATTATGTTTGTTTAACCTAAAGACACTAAGATAAAACTAAAACTATGCATCCCCCAACCAACTTTTTCTTACCTCCCAAAAAATACGAAACATATCATTTGCTACGAACCCATCAGAAAGTTGGGACATGCACATTGCTCATCTCAAAACCAAATATGCGGTGCTTCATTCCTTGAATGATCCTCAAGTTCACAATTACCAATGCAAAGTTCTTGCACTAATTGTGCTATTTGGCGTCTAGCATGTGTATAATAGCTAACTACTCAACAACAACCTAAATCTTCCAATTCTTGGTTGTTCCATGGCTATTCTGAGTTGAATGCAATGCAAATAGCCAAATATGCTAACTGTGAAGCAAAAACACAAATAAACCTAAATGTAGTATGCAATGAGGTTTGCTTGCTCATGTAGGCAGTAGGTGTGCAGGACTCTCTTCACGGGTTCAAATACTTCCAAAGCTGATTGGCAAATGAAAATCAATATGAAGCCAGCCTTGCCTAACATTGTGTTACAAATTGAACATCACGGACAGAAGCACAGGAGTCGCATACGAAGCAAAACACAAGCACACAATTAAGAATCTCTACATTAATTGGATACCACCAAACACGAAGTTGTGGAAGGCAAGAGGAGGCAAATAAGAAAATCTAAACCCTTCCAAAGCTATTGGATTTTACACGCAAACTTTCTCTTTCTCTCTCCCAAATTCCAAGTCCTTTCCACTCTGATTTGTATTAACGATTAAATTAGCCTGTTTCACTCATTCTCCCACCCTTTCTACCACTAGTCCACTACCCTTCATCTTCTAACTTCCCAATCATTTCCCTATCTTCAGTATCCCGTCATTATCATAAGGTGCAAGGCCAATCGTTTCCCAATCTTTTTCAAGAGATCAATCCAGGACACAACTAGCATCATTCGTTTCCATTTTAAGTTTCATTCAGACTCTGCAAATCGTAATCGATCCACCACCATCAGTCCATCACTACATGTTTGCTTCCATCTCGATCCCAAGCCCACATACAGCATACAAAACATCACCAATACGATCTATCAAGACCTAAACAACTCCCATACAAACCAAAACAAATAGAAAACCACTAACTTGATGATCAAGTCTCGATCTTTTCACTAAAATTGTTTCTTTCCCAATCAAAAGTGGCAACTTTTAGCTCAAGTCAATCAATACACAGGAAATCAGAACCACAAACAATCCCATCTAAAACCCAAAACACAGACATTCAACAAATCGATAAGTTTCGCGCATTTATCAGATCCGAAAATCACAAAACCCCCAAAAAACATAACAAACCCTAAAAAACATATACCCAGAAAACCAATCAAAGCAAAAAGAACAAAAACAAACGCGTAAAACTTACGCAACCAAAAAATCAAAAGATGCGCAGAAGATGTTCGACTTATTACCTGACTGAACTTAAGAGGGTGTTGTTCACCAGCAAGCTGAAGATTGCCACTGACAAAGACAATAAGAGCGCCAGGTGGGCCAGAGGGCTGGCAATCAGTGGTGCTGATGATGTGTTTGCACTGCTCAAAGGGCAAACTTGTCAATTTACCAACAATGTTCTGAGCTCCCATGAAAGGCTGTCCCTCGAAGCTTAACATGGAATTTTCCTGGTACAAGTTACCCAAACCAGACCTGTTCGTGTCGAAGGTTGTGTAGTAGTGTTCCACAAACGCCTTTGCTACTTCCTCTGGATTCATCTTTTCTGGGTTTTTTGTGATGCGACTTTCTCTCTCCTCGGATTTGATTTTTGGAGGAAAGAAAAAAGAAGGGTGTGCGGCGGTTTGGGTGTTGGGGAAGGTGGTGGTGTTATTATGGTTTTATTTGGAAAAAAAAGGGTTTTATGGAGAAGATGGGGGAATAAAAGAATAAACGTCGACAGCAGGGTTCGAACCTGCGCGGGCAAAGCCCAACAGATTTCAAGTCTGTCTCCTTAAACACTCGGACATATCGACTTTGTTGATAATGTAACTCGGCTTTTCTTAAATTTAGGTACTAATCTGGTATTCTGGTCTAAGGAAAGTAAAGGACTTTGGAGTATTTGGGTGGCGTTCATCTCTCTAAGGAAATAATTATTAAGACAAAATCATACTCCTTCCGTTCATATCCAAATGCCCAATTTTTGTTGAGGTTTTTGACATACCATATTTGGGCACACGCCTTGATCATATAAAATGTTCACTTAATGTAAAAATTAGCAAATGCTCTATTCTGCAATGCACTATCCTAATCCCCCATACTTTTAAAGCAAATGAGTCATTCATTTTGTTGATATGTGACTCATAGTATGCTAAGTCAAAATCTGCAAAGTCAATCGAGCATTTGGATATGAATGGGAGAGTATTCATTAATTGTCTACTAGGTGAAAAGCTTGTGCGTTGCATGGGTCACTTTATCATAATCGCCCATTCTTATTTATTAATTAAAATAAATAAATAATCATGACAAATAATTAAATATTTGTTAGTGAAGATGTCTCCGAAT
>JBBYHQ010317400.1:0-16218 GCA_038382645.1 Spergularia azorica | reverse complement strand
TATTAATATAGTAGTTTGTAATGTATGGGAACATTTTGTCAAGTTTATGTTGTATTCAACTCTTTTAAGTATGTAAATGACGATTTAAGTTATGAATAAGACATGCCATTGGAGTTCTCATCTTGGGTTCTTAAATTGGGGTTATTGAACGATTCTGGTCGTGGCATTTTGGTTTGGGATGTTTGAGTTCCAGGTAAAAGGGAAAGAAGAAAAAATAACTTCCAAAAAAAAAAAAAAAAAAAGGTAAAACCGCCATGGAGACCGACGGTTTCACCTCACAGAAACCGCCGGTCCCCATGGCGGTTTCAACACAGAACGAGGACTACACAAAGCCGGGTGTATTATTTTGGCAAGGGTAAAACCGCCATGAGCCACGGCGGTTTCACTTTAAGTAAAACGCCATGGCCTATGACGGTTTCACCCTTGGCCAAAATATTACACACACTCATCCTGTGAAGAAAACGCTATGGGGAGTGGCGGTTTCTTTTGAGGTGAAACCGCCGGTCTCAATGGCGGTTTCACAATTGCCTAAGAACTCCGGCCTAATTAGTACATACGCAACAAAAAGGGTAGTATATAGATAGATAATGCGAATTAATGTTGTGTCATACGTACACTATTGTTCCATAGTTCATGTTCAGCTCGATACAAGTCACACCACAAAGCGATCAATGCTGGGTCACAAACGTATTTCCACAGAACATGTACACGAGGCACCGGAAACATTGAGTGCATTCTAAGTCGTAACCAATGATTTCCTATGAAGAACAACACCAATATGCCAACTGGTGCGCCGTCTCCGATAGGACGAACCAATGGGTGGACAGTGTACCCGAAACTAAAACGTGGCCGACCGTCGGTTGGCTGATATGATCCAAACACCACAATACTCCAATTGTACAATGTTGCAAAACCGAATCAATCGCCAGGACCTTCCATCCAATGCTCTCGGCTGCACGAGTCGGTATTGTCCCAGTGAACACGGTTCAGTGCAGTACGCCAATCATCTTGGTTAAGATATACCTCAATGTAGCATGGCTTTGATATTTCTGATTTTAAGGGTCCTCTCATTTGCATCCAGTGCTCCTCATCACCAAGAACAGCATGTGCAAGACATCGGAAACCACAATGGCCATCTCCTTCGGGGTCGTACCAGCCATTGATGAACTCGTTTATACCAGTTGGGAGAAGGCTTCTGTATGGAAATCATACGTCTGCACTTACAAAGTTACTTGCTAAAGGAGCGCCGGGAACTATAGCATATACAAACCAATACGTCATCATAGTCAATATAAATTCTACACCATTTTTGAAACTTATATAAACGTATTTACCAGAATTCACAGTGCTGCCTGCTGAATTAGGCCCGTCTGAGACGGGACCGGTTTTGGCTGTCGTGCGACCACTGGTTGTTCTTGATTTCGTTTGACGACCACTCTTTGCAGTTCTAGATTTCGTTTGACGACCACTCTTTGCAGCAAACTTACGACTTACATGTTCATGATAAGAAGGATCCGCTTTGTTAGACCTATTCTTACGAGGCCGCCCTCTCGGATTGGCTTTAATTTTCGGCTCTTTCAGACCTTGCTCTTCGGGGTGAAGTGCACTTTGCAATCTACTGGTTACATCACGCAGTGTAGGTGCATCTTTACTATGAGCCTCGTCAACAAGGGTTTCGAATTCCATTCTCTCAAGATCAGCATTATCAACCAACGTGTTCAGGGGCTGCTCATAAATCAAGGTGCTCCAAAATATGGCCATGTCGTGAGGGTAGAACTCACGGTTATACTGCATTGCCTGAGCAATCCTACAAGAACACGGAAGTCCATGTGTACTATAAGTTACACACCCACATTTTTCATAAACAGTGGACCGTAGCTTTTCACTACGTTTTCGCTCTTCTACCAAGTGCTCAAGTGCAGCAAAAGAAAGGCGACAACGCAAAAACATAAATGGAGGACCAACGGCTTCGGAATATATCTTGTTGCGAGACTCTTCAAGTTTATTGTTGATCTCGATTCGTTGCCCATCAATTTGAGCATGTGTTTTCCGAAATAAAGAGTCCATGGCGCTTGTTGAGGTCGAAAGCCACAACTTCAACGAGGCATGACCACTTTCCGCCCGACTATTGGCCGTGTTGCCAAAGTGGAAAAAGTTATCAGTATAACAATGTACAAACTTTTCAGCATAGTCCAACCACTCATTTTCAAGATATTGTATGAAAGATGGAACTTTCCCCCAATTATCACGAAGTGCATTTTTGGCAGCATTGAACTCAGGCACTGTTTTAGCATCCGTTACCCTACGCTAAGACCCATTCATAATTATATCGGCAACTTCTTCGCTGCCAAACATTTCACTCGCCTTTGCATATACTTTGGTGTTTATGTGCCAACGACACAAAAAGTGGCTACACTGAGGAAATATTTCCCCAAGGGGCTTGAACAATGCTAGTTCCCTATCAGTAACAAAAACTTTTGGAACTGTATTACCCAACAACTTCTTAATTTGCTTTAAGATCCAAGCATAAGATTCTGATTTCTCGTCTTTCACCACTGCGTATGCAATGGTGAAATTCTGCCCAGTTGGAGTAACACCGATAATCTCTACTCAGGGAATATTATACTTATTAGTTTTGTAGGTAGAATCAATAAATATAACTTCAAAGTTTGCCCTCAGCATCTTCAAGCCAACAGGATGACAAAGAAAAATATGGCTAAGGCTAACACCATCGCTAGCGCTAAAATGTGTATAACCGTATGTCTCAGCAAGGTGAAAAGTATTATGAATAACACTCATATTCCCAATTCTTTCAAGCCTAATCCTTTGTTTCTCATTGTAAAATTGCTTTGAAATATGGTAACCGTATTCTTTGGAATCATTTATAACTTTCTTCATGCAACGAACGGGCACATTTGCAGCTTCTAAACCCCTAATTGTTTCTCGATCAGTATCCGTAAACGCCACCCTTTCCTTGTGTCCTTCCTTGTAAAACTCCAACTCGTGGTTATGACCACATTTATCTTTCCCTTTCACAGCAAATATACGCCAACACTTGTCCGCCATTTCTTGAATTCTAAAACCAAATGGGCAATTTTCCTTACCGGTTTTAGTGCCACTCCTACTTGAATCCCCCTTTTTCTTCACGTATGTCTTTTTGGGCCCCTTTTTACAAGTTATATAACGCCTCCAAAGTTGATCAGGGTTAGGGTTTCTCCTTTTCATAGATGACTTGATAAGGAAGAAACCCTTACTTTTAGCTATCTCATTTGCCCATCCAAAAGCATCATCAAAAGTTGCAAAACTTTCATCTCTAAAAAAAAAGTGCATGTAATCAATCCCTTCTCCACCAAAATCTTCGAAATTAAGCTGCAAATCATACAATTAAAACATGTATTTACTAGTATCATATTCATCATACAAAATGCGTACTGAGATTACAAATGATTATTTATGTGTACTCAGACTACAAAAAGCACACTCAGACTGCAAATGGTTATTTATGTGTACTCAGACTAAAAAAAGCATACTCAGACTACAAATGGCTCACTAAAACTAATAATGTAAACATGCACTTGCAAATCCATAATATGCGTACTCAGATTACAAATACTTACTCAACTGACCATTTTAGTTATAAAACTCACACCATCAGAATACATACAGTAAACATAAATGCGTACTCAATAAATACTTTTCGGACTTAAATCTCAATAAAACATAAACTTACATCAATTCCAGACATGGCAGCACACTAATACAACAGCAAAACGACCTTTTTGTACGTCGAGTGCGTGAATTGTACTTAGTCCGTTGAAGAGTGGTTGCAATGCAGGAGGTAAGATCTTCATAATAAATGCTTAATGAGAGAGGATTAAATGTGGTAATAATAGAAAGTGTGGTAATAAATGGAGAATGATAAATGTGGTAATATTTGAGGTAATATTCACTGATAATGAAGGTGAATGGGTGAATAATGGAGGTGAATCAGGGTGAATATGGAGGTGAGATATTTGGAGGATAACTTGTGGTGGTGAATTAAGTGTGGGGTAAGGTGGGGTGAGGTGTGTGTTTTTTATTTCAGGATATTGAATGGGAGGGTAAAATGGGTAGTACAAGGTTGGGGTGGGAGCTGCTATCTGGAGAATTGGTAGTTCAAGGGAAAATGTTTGGCTTGGGGCTTGAATTCGTAAAAGCTGGGGCGACCTTTAGCACCTCCCTAATAATTTTGCCAAATCTTTGCATAAGGTAAAATAAGCTTATGTATAGTCACATCATAATTCCCTTTATTTGTATTGAGAAACACAATTTCCATCTACTCTAATCTAGCATGCCTTGATGCAGCCTACCTTTGATTATCTAGAAGTTCTACTAATTGTGATGACACTCTGCGAAAGCTAATTAAGTTTAAAAGCCAATATACAAAAACAAGTTCTCTAGGATCATTTGTTGATGAATACGGGACAATGTATGATGGTTTTCATCAAGAAAAATAATTAATACAAGTATAGTACTTAATATATAACGATCCACATTAAGTGGTAGCGTATTACCAATAAACAAATCTTTTTTCAATGGGAAGAACACTTAATGTGTAAGATAGAGGTGAAACTAACGTTGCTTTTCACAAGTCACGGCTCTAAGATGGATGCGAAATGTTTATTTTGATAATGCTAAAACATGTACTAATCGAACGAGATAATAATGCTTTCATTTGTCGCATATATAAGTTTAACACCAATATTCATACCAATAAAAAGAAATGTTACATTCACATAGCGTCATTTGTAAGCTTACGAATATGGAATTATATACGAAAATTTCATCAAGACTTAAGAGATGTATAGGGAGGTACCGATTACGCACAACCATTACGATATTTCGAACGTAAAAACACTTGATATGGTTGAAATTAAACCAGAAAAGGCATATTGTGGTTACATGACTTACCAGGAAATGTTGCTACTGAGCTGTAGAGTAAAGACGACCTCTTCTGCCATGACTGCAAAATTTAACAAGAAAATTGATTTGATGTGAATAGTGATACCCTAATGAGTAATAAAGGGGTATAAATTCCCTTTTTAACACTCACTCAATTTGTCTTGGGAGGGGTGGCGAATGGGTAGTCGGGTCAGTTATGGGTCGGGTTGTTTCGTATCAGTTCAAGTCATCTTTGGCGTCGGTTTTGGGTCGGTGCTATTGAGGAAATTTTGTGCCAGAATGGGTCGGTTTTGAGTCGAGTCACAATCGATTTTAGTTACCGGTGGTCATCTATGGGCTCCATTTCAATTTATAGCATTACGTGTCTGGTCATTGTCGGGTAACGAAAGGTCGGTTCGGTTACGGTTCGGGTCATCATTGGGTTTGTGTCGGTTGGGTCATCATCGAGTCGGTCCTGGTTGAGTTGGGTTGATCACAGTTTCGGGGCTTAACGGGTCAACAAATCGGGTCGGGCAGGTTTGCCAGCTCTAGGCTAGAGGTAGGTCATTAGAGTATGCACTACGGTAGTTTTTTTTTTCCTCTATCAAAGGATGATAGAAAAATATATGCCACATCAATGATAGATTTATCAATTTTTTCTATCAGTTATTAATAGAAATGAAATCCTATCACTTTTTGATAGAAAGGAAGGTTGGACGTTGTAGTTGGGCCTACAGCAATTGGAGAGCAAAAGCTTTGTTTTATTGAACTTCTGGGTGCTTTTTCTGTTTTTTTTTTTTTTGTAAATTTACTCGTGGGACACACTTGATCATCCAATCAATTTGCTCCATGTGTATTCCTTTCAATTTCAACCAATGGAAAAATTGTACCTTTGGTTTATTTTCAATGGCTATAATTTACACCTTGTTTACAAAAAAAAAAAAAAAAAAATTATACCAACAATCAAATTTTTTCATTTTCAACAAATAGAAACACATTTTGTTATATTTTCAATGTAGTGGTATAATAAAATTGAGTTTGGGTAGGAGAGAGAAAGTGGGGTGGGGTTTGGATGATAGGAAAATTTCTTTCATTGTAGTGGTATAAATATCAAAGTTGTATAGAAGATAGAGTGGAAGATAGGGAAAGTGGGTAGAGAGAGATTGATGAGAGTAAAAACTTTGTCATTGTTAACAATGCTCTTAGCCCATTTAAAACGCTTCATTTAACTATTTAAGGCAAGAACTAGGTTTGAACTTGATTAAATCAAAAGGTAGGCTGTCCTTTTGGGTTGGTTCACTTTTTGTATGAGAATGAAAGGATATTAATGATTTACTAATTCTACAATGGCTACCAATCTATGATAGCCATTGCAAGAGGAATGATACCTGCCCTTGATTTTCTTAGATACAATCTCAGTCATTCAATAGGTTGACCATATACATTATCAATTTTAATTAATTAAACACTAAAAATAATAACCTCATTTTCTCTCTCCTCCCCACCCGACCCACCCCTGCCCCACCGCCGGCCAACCCAAACCGACACAAATCTCTGTCCACCGCCGACGAGGCCTGCCGACACCAATACCGGCCGGCACCCCCGCCATCTTGACCAACCGAAACCTTCTAACCTGCTCCCCTGACACCGCTCCGCCTCCGCAATATCATGATGCTAGCCATATGTCGTCAACCCTGCTCCCCGTTCACCGCACTAATAACTCTATGGATAGGGGCCTGACACTAGGGATTGGGCGGCTATTAGAAAGTGAGTGGTGGATCGGGGAAGAGGCGGGGTCCCGGGGAGTGATGGTTTTTGTGAAAAGGGGGGTGGCGTTGTGGCGGGGAGGGTCCATGAGGACTAATGACAGTGCCGGTGTGGTCACTGGCAACAATTCATCGTGGAGATGGCCGGTTGTGTGTTGGTGGTGGTCGGTGCTACAGGCGCCGTCGAGGGGGTGGGTAAGTGGTGGTTGGAACTTGGAAGGTGATGGGAGAAGAGAGAGAAAATAAAAGGAATTAGAATTTTTACTTAATAATTAATTTTAATTATATTATTTTGAATTTAATAATTTTCTAAATTAATTTAAGGTCAAACTTTACCATGGCTACCATGAGTTGGTAGCCATTATAGACTCACTCATTAATGATTTGTCCTTATTGATTGCTATGATATACTTATGTGGAAATGGAAAATAATTGAATGGATTTAGAATATTGATACTATATTACTATGTACACACAATGAAATTTGTTGCACACAATGATATACGGAGTACTCCAATATAATCTTCTTTGTTTTCCTGTTTTTCGTTTGTTCAAATGTCGTCCTGTCTTATATGTCAACACACTGCACTGTGTTCTTTTTATCAATATTATGCCCGTTTAAACCTTGTCAACCCAAACATTAAACTTGCTCACTAAAACATTCAACCGCAACTCAAGAAACGTAATGTATGTGTGCATCAAACATCAAAAACAATGAAGCTGAATTCATAACATCAGTTTCAGTTTCTAGTCCTTGTTATAATCATATCAGTTCGTTTTTCGGCGAAGGAAAATCATGCGAGCATCTTTCTATCCCTCGGCAAAGGGAACTTAAAAATCACATGGAACTAAAGACCGGCAGGAGCAAGAAGCCCTCTCGAGATCCCATCTTTCGCTCATGTTTAGCCAAATCATGAGCCATGCCAAATGACTCAACGATCAAATTTGTATTATTCATCTTGCCTCCTATCTCGCTATCTTATATTACGGGTGAGCTCATGCTCGATATCTTATATTACGGGTGAGCTCATGCTCGCTATCTCAGGATTGTCGGAATACTCTAACAACGCATCCTCGTGTCGCGGATAGGGACAAGTGAGCAACCCTCACTGGCACTTGTCCACCATTCGATTAAAGCTTTAATAGGTGGTGAATATATTAAAGTCGACTTACAGATGATTGTTTCCTGGACTATATAACAAACTGAAAGTGTTTGGTGACATACACAAACAAAAACGAAAATGAAACACGAGCAGGTAGAGTGTTTCAAAGTCGAGATTTCTAAATTTCTATTTCAATGGCTAGGGTTTAGTAAGAAATGCAATTGAGAAGAGCCAACAAAAATCTCACATCTTTGCACTAAACATTGAAGGAAGTCACCAAATCTGGTTTTGAACATATTTGCTAAAATTTCTGCAAATAGGATTTGAGTGATCGTAAAAGTCAGGTCAGTGTTTCGTCAAAGTACATACATCACCTGTCAAGTTGGTCAGGGCCATTGAGGTGCTTTCATCTGCTCCTAAACAAACATCAAGACTCGCAATTGATTGCCAAGCACTTCGTAGCTCTCACATGTAGGGGACTCGGTATCCACAGCAAAAAGGTCCCTTCGACATTAAGTCTGCTAATTTTACTATGACACAGGAGATTTACCAACCTGCAAGACCAGTGAAAAGATTCAATGATTAGAGGTTCAGTGAGTAGGAGACCACCATAGAACTGAAGGCACGAATTCAGTTCATCGATGGTGGTAACTATGCTTTGGCACACTGGCTCACAGTTCTCTTGACTGAAAACGCAATGAGGCAATACACACATTGCACATGTGGGAATTATATCATTGAGACATGAGCAAAACACCAACATTTAGCAGAGCAACAACTAACAGTTCCATACAACACTCCAAGAGGAGATTTCTAGATGCTTCAGCACATTATTTTTGTGAAGGTCTAGTGCACAAACATAAACTTGTAACTTGCAAAATTGAACAAGTCCAAATAAAGACTCAGTGACTCCAATCTTCATACTACAGCAAAAGTTGAAATAAAGGAAATCTAAACCCAACATATTGCGAAAATAATACAAGTGAATAATCAACTCATAATACAACTCTAAGGAAAAAAAAAAAAAAAAAAAAAAAAAAAAAAAATTCCTAGTGAATTGGTACCCAGTTCAAAAATTTAAAATAAGTATTTCCACAAACATGATCTAGCATGAAGAAAAGTCTATGCTCCCTACGAAAAGGTAATTCCTACTCACTTACCAGTTATATAAGGACACGAAGGACCTGTTTCAAGAATTCAGATACCTCCCTAGGCCCTAAGCCCTAAGCCCTGTCGAGACTTCTTCCTTACCGTATCTTTCAAGAATTGGATATAAAAGCGTTACGAGTAGGAGAAATCGCTAACAGGGACGAATTGGCTTCGCTTTAAAAAGCTCTGATCCGAATAAGCTTGTGACCACTCTCAGAGGTAGCTTGTAACAAAGGAATAAGTGCTCAAAACTAAGATCAGCTGGTTCTGGACGTCTTTTCCTTGCACCCTCAAGTAAACCTCCTTAAGACCTGATCGTTCTATTTATAAAGCCACAGTTCACTTCAACATTACCAATTTATGCATAGCATCCGCGGGTGTTTCCTAGCTATTATCGCATTGCTATTTTATCTGCTTTTGTTTGAACATAGGGTTTACGAGAACTACCAATTTTTCTACATTCAATAAACATCCTAATGAGAGTATATGTCAAATAAAGTCCTGAACTATTCAATAGTGATATCTTATTGATCAACATAAAAAGAATAGCCTTTTAAATCACATAGGCCACTGTATGTCCATACGACATAGGCACATCAAGCACTTCCAAAGTCGGATGAACCTTTATCTTATCCAAGTTTGGATGCAATACATCACAAGCACAAGCAATATGAAAAGACACACCAAGCCTGTAGACTTCCATCATGTTATCACAGCATATGATGCAAAGTCAGGATGTTGGAAACAAGTCCTATACTAATATTAATTACAAAAGAAAATAGGCCATGTTCACCAAGTTGATATCCGGAGCATGAGATGAACCAGACATGAGGACATTGTTTCTATGTTATCAACTAATAAAAGGCTGCACCCAAGATAAGTTTCTATGTTATACAACTCTTCCTGTCTGGTGACCAAATCTGTTTGTCAAGGACATATCCAAAGTTACTATGGTTCAAAAGATAAATTTCACAGAAAACTCCTCATACAAGGAGATGTGCTAAAGTTACCCAAAATGACATTGTGTATTCAATCAACCAAAAAGAATGAAGACTGCACCAAGACGAATGAAGTTTCATGAGTTCGGTAATATAGTAACTATAAGCCAATAGAAAGCTCATTCAGCAATTTCTAACAAATAAACTGATTCACGGAAGATATACATAACAAACAGCTGACTGGATTTACCAAGTAAAAATTGCTGGAAACACACTTATTGCAAGGATCCACAAAGCAAACATCCATGAAAGAAGTACTTCAAAGAGTGGTCCTCCAAGATTCTCATTCTCCAAAGATCTCTGCAAGACTACACCACCTATATCAAGGACCTAAACATCAATTTCTTTACATCACCGTTTGTGTAAGAGCGCAGCCACAAAGGTATTTGTTTAAGCGTAAACCTTGAAATGAATTGTTTTCCTAGCTCTTCTGTGCCTATGGCTATGGTTTAAGAAGTGAAAGAATGATCAATGGTGGATTTCATCCAGCTCTTCCAACTTCTTGCACGTTGACAATTTCAAGTGTTATAAAGGGTTTAAGGCTTTCCTCTTCAACCCCCATCTTCCCCCCTACCCCCATCCCACCAGCCCCCAAAAAGTAGTTCTTCATGAATTGCCCAGGATTATAATTCGAAACTCACTCTGTGTTGCTCACTTTCTATCAAATTTTCTGTTCATTCTTTCAAGCAATCAAAAGATGATTTTTGTTTTGAGCCAAGATACTCACAAGCACACCTAGTTAGACTTGTACTACATACGATAGCATCATTGTAAGCTTTGACAGTAGCAAGTTAAATCTATAAGAGTTGTATTGCATGAACTCAGTCATAAACTTCTGATAGGTCCTTGACAAACAGTCCAATTCACATTAATTTATTTCACAAATCTACAGCCACTTCTTCAGAGTTTCTACTGGGAACATCTATCCTTCATGTGTGTGAATTAGGTAACATGAAGCACTTATGTCAATAAGCATCTAAGTTTACGTAAAAGTAGATGTTTGCAAATGGCTTATGAGATACTGACAAAAAGACAACTAAAACCCGGCAGGTAGACCCTCAGAACAAAACAAAACAAAAACAAAAAAATGGGGGCAACCAGGAAGTAATTGACTCAGAGAATATCGACCACATAAAGTGATATAAATGCAAATATCGTAATAATCAAACCCTTTTCATTAGTCAAGAAGCCGTAGTATTCCCCAACACGCCAAACTTTATACATGACAAGAAAGCTTTAGCATTTGCGAAAAGCACCATATCAAACTTCTTTAGCAAATAGTTTCTCACGGACCATTTTGGGGACAACCTCTACTGTCTACTTTGTAGGTCCTTGTTGTACTCTAAAAACAAGATTAATTCTAGTTTCTTGTAAACAAAATTTCACAATGGTTGAAAATATTTTTCAATTGAAAAGGTAACCAGATGCCTGATAACAAAGAAGGGCCCTACCCTATCTAATTTTGATAGTCTTTAAAGCATCTCAAAACTTTCATTCTTAATGAAATTAACTGTTCTTTTCTTCTTCTCTTCTTTCCCATTGGCACGGTATGAATATGGTCGATTGCTTTATGTTTGCTAGCAATTACTACCAAATGCCCTCAGTGGTTCTACTTTCTTTCATGATTATCTCTCTTTTGATCATTAAGCCCAATATACACCAGCACTACAACTAAGTTTCATTAAAACCTGGCGGTTTGAATAAATCACATTCCAACATAATCTCGGACTCCACCACTAAACAAACCTAAAATCCCTCAGCAATGTTCGTCAATGATAAATTGCTCCATGTTAAATACCGCATACTAGTTTACCCTCCATACTGGTTGTTCTTCTTTCTTCACCTTCTACTTTTTTTTCCAGAACGGGGCAGAGAGCTTACTCAAGGGCTACTTTATATATTGAGGATGTCTTAGAAGCAATAAAACAAGCTCAATATCAATCAAAACCAGTATGTTTGATTGCTTCATAGACAGAAAACTATAGCTGAAAGCATAGTTTATAGGAGTATTCATCTCGCAATTGTACAAACCGGAATAATCTACATATTACATTCCCCAGTTTTGGCAACATCGCTTCTTTTCCAACTTGAAGTCACAACTTTCACAAACTTTCCAGGCCTAAATGAGGAAACTTTTCCTTCATCGATGATCAATTAGGAAGTATGGATTGAAGTTATTATTTTTAGTGGAGAATGTGCCCATGAAAAATAGAGATAATGGATGACCATCAATAATGATATGCATTTCCTTGTACATTTCTTTTACCAACCCTATCATTATAGTACAAGAAACATAGAAAAAACATACATTTTGTCTGAATATCAGTGAGACAATATGTTGTATGGCTACCTAACTATAGTAGTTAGGCAAAAACATACATTTTGTAACTACAGCATGCCACTCTCATTGACTATCTGCTCTTCACAATTTTCCTAATTTGAAACCAAATTTCATCTACCATTACTCCGAAACACAAATCAAGCTCATGACTAATACCATATTTTAAAAAAGAAAAAGAACGCCTATAGAGTCAATTCGTGTGCACAGATATGAAGTTTACTTGAGCCCAACAAACTACTCAAGAAATGATCCTTGACACTATTTAAGAAACAAAAATGTTGCAGGTTGCAGCAATTCTTCAATAAATTAAAAAGAAATGAATCAAAAGAAGGTCAAAAAAGAAATAGTCGAGGTATTCACAACTCAAATTTAATCATTCAGTTTTGCGCAACGAATCATATCAACAAAGAAATGTCCAAAAACTAACCTCATCTCACAAAAATAAGAATATGATTCATGCCACTATTCATACCCTAGATGCAAGTCAAATACCCTTTTACTTACCCTTTCAAATGGATCATAGCAATGGCAAGCAATCTAGCATCACATCATCAAACTTCAGCAAGCATCTAGGGCTTTCTAACCTAAAATTTTACCTTAATTGAGAGAAACTAAAAGATCAATAAAGTCCAGCACTCTATAGTCGAAAAATTCTGTAAAAATTCGAACAATTGTACTCGTATAACTAAGACGGTAGACTAATCAGCAAACTAATGTACTAAACGATACTAAATAATGTCACAAATATACAATCACAACAAAAAAAAAAGCAAATAAAAGCAGATTAAAGGCATCATCATCATAAGCATAAAGAGATAAACTTCAAAATGAAGCTACCAAAAGATGCTTAAAGAAGTGGCAAAGCAGAAATTCACCTATATAAATCAATGCCGAATGCATCAAATCAGAGAGATCTCAAGCCTGAGTACCACTCATGGTCTTCAACTGAACATGAGTACCATCAACCCCGGCAGTTGGCAGCCCCTCGTACGATCCAAACCTCCTCCCCGAAACCCCGACGGCCTTCGAAACGAGGGCGTAGACCGCAAACACCACCACGATCACGACCACCACGTAAACCACAAACATAAGGTCGAGTAATGCGACGACACGCAGCTTTGACTCATCAAGCTCACACTTTGTCGACCCCTCAACGTCGCCGACCACATCAAGCAGCTTGTGACAGCCCTCCGGTATGAAGGCGTCGAAGTAGAGTGACAGCCTGGTCTGCAGGGCCCACAATCCTTGCACACAGAGAGTGCCGGCGAGCGCCACGTCAGCGACGAAGAGGCGCGGGTAGACGGCGAGGGAGAGGGATAGGACGGAGGAGAGGAGAGAGACGCGGGAGGAGAGAGAAAGGAAGTGCGACTCCAGATCGGAGGTTTGGACTGCGGCGCGGGAGGAGTCGGCGGCGGAAAGAAGGTAAAACACGGCGGAGGCGAGGGCGAAGGAGAGGTCGTGCGGGAGGAGAGAGAAAGAAGGAGTGAGTTCGGAGAGGAGGAGAGAAAGGGAGAGGATGAGGAAGAGGAAGGAGACGGCGGCGGATTGGAGGGAAGTGAAGACGTGGACAGGGGAATGGCCTTTGAGGAGGGGGTCGGGGGAGGTGGAGGAGAGAGAGTGGTAGAAAAAGGAGAGGAGGAGGGAGATGGTGGTGAGGTAGAGAGGGAGGAGGCGGAGGTGGTGGCGGGTGGTGAAGGGGAGTGGGTGGTGAGGTTTGGCGGAGAAGGAGGTTGGGGATTTGAGGTGGTGGCGGACGGTGGAGGTGAGGTGGTAGAGACGTAGGGAAATTAAGCCCAATGAGGTGAATATTTGGTAAAGTAGGGCTGACATTGTTTTTTTAGGGGAGATTTTTCAGACAATGTTTGCTGAAGAGAGGGAATAAATGTTTGGGGTTTATTACCAGAAGGTATTATTGCTGAAGAGAGGGAATAAATGTTTGGGGTTTATTACCAGAAGGTATTGACTTTTTCTTTTTTTCATTCAAGTTTGATTTTTGAGTTGAAATTTGAAAATGTGGAATGATTGGTGTTTCAGCAGAGGAAGGTGTTTCCGGCGTGAGTGCGGAATGGACTTGAGCAACCCATGTGAGAGGCCGGATAACGATAGGCATTTAGAACCGGATTCTCCTACCAAATAGGAATGCACAAAAATTTGCAAAACAGCACCGAATTGAGCCAAGATAAACATATACATGAAATGGCGGAAAATTAGCTATAGAAACATCAAAATTAGGGGACGGGATGCATAATTCACACGGAAAAAAGGGACCAAAATAGTCTTACATCACAAGTCAAGACACAACACTAATAGATCTCATTTGGAGATCTTAATATGAACTAAGGTTATACACTAATAAAAAATGATGATAGCTAGTAACTTATTAGCAAGAAATCCAGTTGGAAGTTTGGCGTCGATAGTTACGAACTGCGACTAAATTTGTATAACTCAAGTGATCTTCGATTACGGGAAAAATTTGTGTTAGGGATTCGGTCGGTCGGTACAATGAAATAATTCATGGGGGGAAACAAATAACACGCAGCGGAATATTCGAAACAATGTTTCTCAATCGTTCGTACAGGTTTCTCGTTTCTCAAACGTTCGTACATGTTTCTCAGGTTTCTCATTGATTTCATCAATTGTACAATGTATTTATACTAATTACAATTCACCTTCTTAATCTACAAGTAATAGAAATTTGGGTTTGAGAGTTAGAGAGAGAAACTCTCTCTCTTCTCTCTAAAAACCTCCTATGAACTCCATCAAGGGAGATATGATTTCTACATGAAAAAATGTTTCCAACCTATGAAATTCATTGATTTCTCCTCCAAAATCATCGATGTTTCTTTTATTAGTTAACAATCACTTCTTTTCGGTGATTTAAACCATCTTCTTCATGCAATCTTCTCCATGGCCTTACTTCAGGCCATGAACGAGGAACGACGAGCAAGCCGCGGTTCTTGTCCAAGAACAACTATGTCCAGATCTGATGGCGGCGACTATCCATGTCAAGTTTTCTATGGCGGTTTTCCGTTAGACTTTTATTCTTATCTTTGATTGTTTTTATCTTTGATTGTTCTTATTTTGTTTTCCTCCTCGTTGTTCGATTTATTCCATTGTGTGGAGTAGATCTTATTTTTTGGGTTTTCCCTTGCATGTTCTTTTTTTAACGACGACGACAAAGCCACCTCCGACAACTGATGGCCGCTAATGCCTTTTCCGAGAACCACTGCTTACTGTTGACGGGGTCGTAAGGACGTCCGTTGGGTTTGATGCTATTGTGGCGGTTCGTGTAAGCTGTGGCGGCGGGGGCTACTGTACACTCGGCGGCAGTGGTCGTTTGTTTTGTGTCTTAGGTTTAGCAAGTTTTAGGGTTTTTTTTTTAGTTGGACCTAGTTAGGGTTCCATTTGGGCCTTAACTTTGGTCTTGTTTGGACTTTTTATGTGGTTTTGTTGTTGTTGTATTTGGGTTGGGCCTGTCTACCGGTGTTTTTGGCACTTAGATTTGAGATTGGTTGGACCAGTTGCTTACCCTTCGCCCGTTTTTGGGCTCTTATGGACCAGCCAACCTCCTTCTAAGTGGTCCGAGACATTGGTTTGGCTAGACCTTTTCTTTTTTCTTTTTTCTTTTTTTATTTTATTTCTTGTACCGTCCCACCGGCTTTTGGGTGCAACCCTGGATAATAGGGGCACCTAATTGCCTTTCTTGTACTCCGCTTACCTGTTTCAAAAAAAAAAAAAAAAAAAAAAAAAAAAAAGTAATAGAAGTTTTCTAAACACAATCTACCATAAATGTACCTCGTACATATTCACAAGAAACACACATTTACGATATACTCCTCTGGTCCTATTTAAATTTCTTCTCCTTTTTTCAGGGTTTCGACTTTGTTCTTCCCATTCCCAAAATATTACGGTTTTTGTCGAGAGAAAAATTAGGGAGGCAA
>JBBYHQ010317379.1:0-16222 GCA_038382645.1 Spergularia azorica | reverse complement strand
CTTTCAACCGAAGGGTTCCAGACAACATCCAACAGGACCACTCTTGAGGCACCAACAAGATGGATCCCTTCACAGCACGCTTTCGTGGAAGCCAGGAGGACCCTTGCTTCAGTCCCGGGGTCATTGAAGAACCTTATTGTATTCTGCCTCTCTCTCGTGTCCTGGTGGCCATCCATGTAAAGCAATTCCCTCCCCATGGTCCAATTGAAGCGAGATTTTAGCAAATCTGCGAGGAAGTTTAAGGGGGGAAGATATTGGCCGAAGACCAAGACCCGCTCCCCTTGACTTAGCTGTATGAGTTCAACAAGGAACCGTGTTTTGACTCCAGCATCAAGATCTTCTTTGTGACTTTCAAATAGAGCAGCCCACTCTTCGTCAACGAAACTTGGTTTTTGCTCACAGAAGATGGAAGGGTGCACAGACGCGACAGACACTAAGTTATCCAATGCAAAATTCTTCTGCCCGGCTAAGGCTGCAAAACACCTCTCCTGTAACTTGGAGGGGTTGAGCACAATCAAGGACGAGAACAATCCACGCAGGGTTTCCTTCAAGATCTCCCCTTTGTGAACATGCACAAAGGGTCTGATCTTACTGCTAAGTTCCTCAATTTTGCGCTCATCATGGGCGTAGCTTCCAGACTTGATGGGAACCTCAAACTCCTCTCTTACCAGTGATAAGGTGTTACTCAACTCATCAAAGTTGTTCTGAAATGGGGTGCCAGACAAGATGACCTTCTTCTTTGTTGCTACGTCAGATAAGACTCTCCAAATGTTGCTCTTGTCGTTCCTTGGAGTGTGGCCTTCATCAAGCACCATCAGACCTGGCCTATTGAGCAGAACCTCCCTGATCTTCTGATCTGTGTTCCTCTTCTCATTGGCAAGCTTCTCAAACAAACCATAGCTGATCCCCAATATGCCCTTCCCCTTGACCCATGTCGAAAGCTTTGCTAATCTTATAGTCGTCCTGTGTTTGAATGACTCCACATGTCTGAGGACCTCACTGTCCTCCTTCCCTGTAAGCTCATCTTCATTCAGGTTGAAAAAGGGCACATCAACCTTCCATCTGGCAAACTCCTCCTGCCATGTACGGAGCATGGTACGAGGAGCGACTATCACAGGCTTTGACATTGGGTATTGCCTCAGGAAGGACTGGATAAACACAATTGCAAGGCGCGTCTTTCCTGTCCCAGGAGCATGGCATATGATGCACCCACCCAGGCCATACTCGCCTGGCTGATCAAGCTCCTCAATTTTAATTCCTCCTGCAACATTTCTCCATATAAACTCGAAACCTTCTCTCTGATGTGGGTACATAGTGCTCCAAGTGCCAGGGATGAGCTCCCACACTGTTCCCTGAACGATTTTTGGAGGTTCAGGATCACCCAAGCCACCCTCTCTGAAATCTGGAAGCTGAATCCCATCTCTGTCTTCACCTCGCAATTTGCTATTTCTGCCAGCCCTCCCAAAGATCTCATCATTCTTCACATGCAACAACGAAAAATTCTCAGTCATATATCATATGATTTTGGAAGGAAAATCAAGCAGGACTCATCAAGCATTTCACCAGGCATTTCAAACGAGATTATTATTGCAGTAGACCTCAAAATCAGCCACAATTTTTCATCAAGCTTGTTACTTACAGAAGACTTGCACAACAAGAAAAAAACTCCAGGCAGATTCAGAAACAGTCTCAGACTGACTGTCAGTACTCATCACACTAAAGTAAAACTGACAGCTAGAGATTCCGATTTTGGAAAATACTTGAAAATGGTCAGATTGTTGGATCTTGATAAATTTTATGAAACTCACAAGATAAAGCAAAACAATTAGGATCATACTATTAACAAGCTTATTTCATTTTCATATCGAAGGCGGTTTTGGCAAAAGCTGCATCTACTGTATTAGTTATTCAAGTGAAAATGTGAATACTTACAAAGTCTGGGGTGACATATTTACTCTCCAGCCTCACATATGAGCAGAATTTGCAGTATATTCCAATCTCCTCGTCGTGAATGAAATGATGATTTCCTCCGGCACAGCGCATATTTTCTGAAATCTCAGTTGCAGGTGGCAAACCTTCCTCACCATCCTTCTAAGAATCACAAATGCAGCAGTTAATTAAGTACTCGCGAAATGAATACATACCCACACAAGAATAAAATGCACATAATGAAATCATCACTCATCCTGTGTAATGTGCAGTTGTGCACAGGTTCTTAAGATGTAGAATCTTCCTCAGCAATTTTCTAAGAACCACAATTGTGAGTAGTTGTACTCACGAAATGAATGCATACCAACACACAAATGAAATGAACTTGTGAAAATTGCTTAAATCTGTGCAGGGTTCTTAGACTAAGGCCTACAATCCTAGGAGAAAGGAGTAAACCAAAAAGGTTGAAGATCCAAATATTCATTCCTCTTACACTATGACAGATTTATGTTAGCCAATCTCTACTCATCTTACCCTACGACTAAAGCTCTTTGGGTAGGAGGGAGTATGACAGCAGAAGAAACAATGATAGAAATCAAGAAGTTAGAAATCTTACCAAATAAGATCCATCAGAACCAATATGACAGGTTTGAAGCCCAAACTCAAGCTCTTTGAAGAGCTCATCTAATTCATCCTCCTCAGGCACTTCAGGTGCCTTCTTTGCAGGAAAACTGAACTTTAGAGGAAGATAAATCTGCTCTCTTGGACTGACCATTCTCTCCTCTAATTCGGCCTCCTCTAAAATCGTATCAAGCAGACTATTCTGCACTTCAGTCGACTTAAGCTTCCTCTTTCGCCTACTTGCAGCCTGAGGAGTCAGCTCCCTGTCTAAATTTATAGGCCCTTTGACTCTTCCATCCTCATCATCATCAATAATTCCTTTTCTCGATGTCTTCTGCCTCGGCTCCTCATCATCATCACCATCATCATCGGTTACTCTCTCTTTTCTCGCTGTCTTCTGCCTCGGCTCCTGATCATCACCACCACCACCTGAACCACTAGTTCCCTCATCTTCAGTACACACAACTTTTCGGAACACCCCATCACTGCATTTCTTAAGCCTCACAGTTTGCTTTGGCTCCGAATTAGTCCTTGCCCCATTCTCATCACTCGATATCTTGTTCATCACAGACTTATCAGACGGATTTAAGATATCATACGCTTTCTCAAGAACCTCATTAAAAATCCTCTCTTTACTCCTCTTCTTTGCTGCTCTCCTTTCCTCTCTCGTAACTCCATTCTCACCAGACATCCTCTCCTTCTTCGTACCCACTTTCCTCGGTCTGTTTTCGCCTTTTGTCCCACTCCTAACGACATTACCATCAGCATCACGAACCTCACCCTCGCCATTCCTCTCCTTCCTCCTCAACCTACTCAACTCCCTCCTCCTCTCCTTAACCTCCTCACTCTCGTCACCCTCACGCTTCTTCTTTTCCCTAGGCCTAGCCACTCCATAGTCCTCATCATCACTACTAGTTTCGTCACTGAAATCACCAGACGAGCTAGTTTAATCAGATGTCGAGTAATTCCCATCCACATTAAAATCGTTATCTTTAGCATTATCATCTCCATCACCATCACCCTCATCGTCACAACCATCACCTTGTCCAACACTCGGATTAGCTCCAGCTATAACGATATCTTCATCATCACTACTATCATCAACGTCATCGTACTCACAATTAACACCCGCAAAATTCCATCTTTCTCCTAAAATCTGCAAACTTTCATCACTATCATCTCCATCACCGCTCTCTTTCTCGTTCGTACAAATCAACCAACCCTCATCCTGACCGAAACAATCACGAGTTATTCCGAATTGGTAATCAACAAACTCGTCTCCACCCGAACCATCATCCATATTTGGAGCATCACTCGAAAACTGTAAACCGGCAAATCTTTTGTTAAACTCCTCTTCATCAACAATCACAATAGCATCCTCTTTTTTAGCTTCACCCCCATTTTTACCATCATCACCGTTAGCGTCATCAACAAGGTTGAATTGTATCTCTTTCTCCCTTCTATACTTGCTTCTTGCCTCTAACCTTGCCTTCTTGTTTCTCTCTCTCAGCTCTTTCTCGGCTCGAGCTCGTTGAGCCCTTGTCCTCTTCCCTACCGGCATTGGCTCCATTTTTTTTTCACCTTCTATATACCACTTACCAACCCACATCTTGTTAAACTAAAAATGTTGTAAATAATTAACTTACAGTAAATCTGAATCTTAACCATACAAGTTAACTAGAACATGAAAATTACCATAGTTTAATTAAAACAAAATGTTCATACAATCTTTATGAAACCCACAAAAAAAAAAAAAAAAGTCAAAAAATTTTCAAATTTTACTCATAATTTTCCTGTGAAAACATAAAAACAGAGGAATTACAGTATTAAAACTAGAGTAAAAATTAGAAAAAGCTGAAATCTTTTACTGTTTAACCTGAGATAAATTTTGTAAACAGCTGAAATTATAGGAGATAATGGGGAAATGCACATAAATAAAAGCTTAAGAACAATAAAACAATCAAAAGTTACAAACTTTCACTCAATATTTTCAAGTAAAAAACAAAAAAAAAAAAAACAGAGGAAACAGAGTACTAAATTTTGAATAAAAGTAAAATAAAAGGAGAAATCTTTACATTAATTTTACAGCTGAAATTTGGAGAAAAATGTTGAACTGAAAATAAATGAAATGACCAGAAAAAACAAGAGGAGAATAAATTTGAGAGGTAAATAAAAGGGGTTTTTGGTTGGTTGAATAAAACAGAAAAGAGTAAATAAGTGATGAAAATAGTAAAAAAGTAGGAAAAAGAGCGCCAAAAAAATCCATGCAGAGGTCAGCAGAAAGATAGTTCTGTTTAAGGTAAAGAATATCGACCTAGTTTTTGTCCTATGGATTTTTTGGGACCTATTCTTGTGCTACTTCTCTTAATGTTCGGCTGTCTTTGGTTTTTCTTATTACTCAGTTGATGCGTCTCGTGAAAGCTTCATTTTTTTCTGAATCATATTCTCTCTCCTCTAGGGGAGTTGTGTAAGGTTCGAATGGCATTTTGACAGGGATAGATAATGTGGTTGATGATGATGATGCTGCTTTTTGTATTGACGGTAACTTGTAATTCTGACTATGACCTTGTTTGATAGGATTGTATTTTTCTGAACTGAACTGATCTGACCTGAATGATTCTGATCTGATATGAATGACTCTGAACTGATCTGAATTGGTTGAAAATTTGATTGAATTTCAACAAATTAGTATCAATTATGGACCAAAAACATAGATACTCCCTCCGTCCCCCTTTAAACACCCCACTTTCCTTTTCGGGGTGTCTCTTTAAAAACCCCATTTCAAAACTTTCTAAATGGGGTAAGTTTTCACCACACATCAACCCTCCATTATCTCTAAAAACAATAAACAAATCACTCATTATCTCCAAAAATAATAAACAAACCACCCATTATCTCTAACAATAATAAACAAATCACCCACTATATCCAACAATAATAAACAAATCACATCACCTTAATCGACGTGAAAAAAGAAGCGGGGTGTTTAAAGGGGGACGGAGGGAGTAGTTATTTGAACATTTCTGATCTGATCTGATCTGATTTGAATGACTCTGATCTGATCTGATCTTATTTGAATGACTCTGATCTGATCTGATCTTATTTGAATGATTCTGAATTGATCCTACATGACCAATTCTGTAGGTGTACTTTTCATTATACACTTTTTATAAGGAAGTAAAAGTTCTTAGGAAATTACAGTTCTCATGGTTTACTTTTGACAATCAAATAACTAAATGAATTTATTTCCTTAGAAAAATATATTTTCCATGTATTTGGGATATCCAAACATGCACTTAATGAGAAACACTAAATATATATATCCATATATACACGTCATCTTTATAATTTTATCAAAGTTTTCCACAACTTTTAATGCATTTCTCTCTTCTCCCTTCACCTAAAATAATCAAAATGTTATCCATATATGTCTAGCCTTTACTAGTTTGGGTTGGACATAAATTAAGTTACCGTGCTTAATAAAGCCTTGAATGCTTTATCAAGGCTACCTCCATGGTTAAGAGTTCGAAATTAATTTATATCTTCTCAATCTCAACCGCGGTTTTCTTTTCTTAAATATTTCCCTACAAAATTGGTCATGTGGCTTGCGTTTTAAAAAAGCCGAAAAAGTAATTAAAATGAGTTTGTGACAATTTGTGAGAAAACCAAAGTATTGAGTAGGAGGATAATGAAGTACAATTAGGTATACTAGGGTAGGTTGGAGAATCAATTTTAGGGAGAGTTTACCAAGGTAAATCAGAAAATCTTGTCAAAGAAAGTAAGGATCTTTTGACAGCTTGTTTAAGAAGTCATGCGCAGTATACCTATTTCTGGAAGGGTGATAATGCAAAGCTGTGTGATCCTTTGAAACACTTACCTGGAGTGCATTAGTAGATGCACAACACAAATGCACGTTAAATGACTAGTTAGTTTCGTAAGTCGTAATTTTTCTTGCAAAATAACGACAAATAGACATTCTTTCATTATAGTTTTCTATTTGAATTCGATATACCCCTCGTCTCATATTTAATCTCCCGATTTGGATATGGGTAAACTTTAAAGGGGATGGAGAGAGTAATGTATTTCTTTATTTGTAAACATTATTAAACATTCGTCTTACGAATTTTAACAGTAAAAAGTACCTATTGTGAATTTTAGTAATGTGACGTGATACCGATGATTCGACCTCAAAATATCGGGTTAAACTTTCAAGTTTCAACCATCCAACAGTTGCTCAGGACTGGATTAGGTGTATTCTTGAAGACATCAGGTTATTGTCATTTACGTGATAATGTTGTTACCTAATGAACACAAATCTACTAACATCTCTTCAGTTCAGGTAAATAAAGGAGCACATAATCATTACGTCTACACCAAAGGAGCAGATAACAGTAAATAATTTCTAGCTGCACACTGCTACGCCATTTGAATCCTTAGAAGGGTTTTGACTTTTGACCACGGTAGTGATTTTCCTTGCCGAAAAAGTATGGTTCCAACATTGATAAATATACAATTAAAAGTATAAAAATCAATGTGTAAAGCGTAAAAATCAATAAGTGTAAACATCTCTACTCTTTTGATCAGATTGATCACCGAGAGGCGAGAGCTTTGATTTTTTCTGACCAAATTGAATAAATTCACGATCCGTTTGTCTAAATTGTTTACATTTTGTCAAATACATGAAATGATATTAAGTATCACGGTGTGAGTTTTGATCTGGATTATATATGAATGGCGTTGTGAGCTTCTACTTTGTAAGGTTTATAAATTGGTACATTTTGAGGCATATAAGAGTTTTCGCTATAAATTATGTAAACATGGAGTTAACTACTGAGTATTTCACAGTCTAATGTTTCCAACTTTTTTTTACCTCAAAACGTTTGAGGTCCTTTCAGAAGAAAAAAAAATGAAAACGTTGGATCCTAAAGTTCCCAAGGGAGCCACAATGAATATCTGGAAGATGAAGCTAGGCCCAAAACATGGAACATATCATGAAACTGACAAATTAGGGCGCGCTGTACGCACCCCTATTCCAGACGCGCAAACTACAAGCCAGAAGCGTAAACTACAAGCATCTAAGACAGGACTGCGTGGATTGGTTTTTTTTTTTTTTTTTTTTTTTGACAACGTTTAAAGCGTGGATTGGTTGATAACAATGAAAAGAATGCTTCCCATAGCTAAAGGCAGCAAAGTTCAATTGATCATTGTAGCCTTTAGGCGATATTACTCCCAACATCTAATTCAATATATTGGCATAACATTGCATCTTTCAGGAAGATAGCATTCACAGGTGCGGCACTGCAGCCTGTAGCATACGGAGTTTAGAGATCAAGAAATATGAGCAGGCACATGTGCAGGAAAGCCTTAAACATCTGAGAAAAACTAACCTACAGGCTACATACAGACTCTGCAACCCTTTTTCCCCTGCCTGCCATGAAACAGGAAATTAAGTACACTACATCGATGCAACCATCCTGATCCTAGCAAAAACAAGCATTTTTATTATTGTCTGGTCCAAGTACAGGGAGAGACAGCAATCAGGAGGAGAGATTATACCAGATTCGTATTGTGTTTCAGATTGTTGTTAGAAGAATAAGTTTCTTTTTTTCTGAGGAAAAGAGAAATTTTGTTCTAACAACAATCTGAAACAAAATATGTAACTGTGATGAACAAGTAGATACACTTATGGACTAAAACTACAATATGTACACCTGTACAAAATTAGGGGTTCACAGGATTAAAGCTCTTGATCAATTCATCGGCCTTGGATTCACGGATGATGTTTGCAAACATTTTGTTTGTTTTCTCATTCTGGATCATCTCTTCCAGGATCCGATCCTCTGAAACACTTGACAATGTGCTGGTCATCTGTCTGCTTTCGCTATCAGAAGAAAATATCATCTTGGACAAACGGTCTTTCTCAACCAGCCACTCATACTTCTTTTCTTCCAGTGTCCCTGAGAGGATGAGGTGATACACATAAACATCTTTTTGCTGACCAAGCCTGTAAGCACGGCTGATGGCTTGCCTTTCAACAGACGGGTTCCAAACAACATCAAGCAAGACCACTCTCGAGGCACCAACAAGTTGAATTCCCTCACCACATGCTTTTGTCGAGGCCAAAAGAACCCTAGCTTCACTCTTAGGATCATTAAACAGATTTATGAAGGATTGTCTCTGCTTTGAGTCTTGCTGCCCATCCATATAAAGAAACTCTTTCCCCTCGGTCCAATGTAACCGCGACTTCAGAAGATCAGCAATGAAGTCTAAGGGGTCCAAATATTGGTTGAACACCAAAATTTTCTCCCCAACAGCTAGATTGATAAGTTCTAACAGAAACCTGATCTTGTATCCAACATCAAGATCTGCTTTATGCTTCTCCAACAACACCTTGTCAATATCCTCTGGCACCTGTTTACATGTGCATAAAATCGAGGGGTGCACACAGGCGAGAGAGACCAGATGATTCAATTCAACAATATATTTTACCCCTGCCAATTGCTGACAGCAGGTCTTTTGCAGAGCAGATGGCTTTAAGAAAATAACTGAGTGGAACAATCCACGTAGAGTCTTCTTCAAGATCTCCCCTTTGTGAACATGAACAAAGGGTTTCATCCATTTCCGCAGCTCCTTGATTCTTTTATCAATGTCGACATTGGAATTCATAAAACCTCTTCTCTCAGTCGAGAGATTTCTCTTACCATAGTTATCATAACCACCTAGTGGAAAAGAATTCCCAAACTCTTCTCTTACCAGTGAGAGAGTATTATGAAGCTCTTCAAAGTTGTTCTGGAAAGGGGTCCCCGAAAGAATGATTTTAAGCTTTGTCTTAACTTTCTTCAGAACATTCCAGATGTTACTGTCATTGTTTCTAGGTGTGTGTCCTTCATCCAATACTACGATTCCAGGCTGCTCGAGTAGAGCACGCTTAATTTCCAGTTCCATGCCCTTCCTCTCACCAGCGAGTTCCTCAAATAGCCTATAACTGATTCCTAAAATGCCTTTTCCTTTCGCCCAAGAACAAAGCTTGACCATTCGGATTGTCTTTAAGTTCTTGATATTACCAGCATACTTGAGAACCTCCAGATCCTCTCTGCCAGAAAGTTCAGGTTTGTTCATGTTAAGGAACGGCACATCAACATTCCATCTCGCAAACTCTTCTTCCCACGTAAGGAGCATAAACAGGCTTCGACATTGGGTACTGCTTGATGAAAGATTGGAGGAAAGTGATGGCCAAACGGGTCTTTCCAGTGCCAGGTGCATGACATATAATACACCCCCCTAAACCGAGCTTGGTAGGTTTATCAAGTTCATCAAGTTCATCAAGTTTTGTTGCTCCTCTAACATTTCTCCAAATAAACTCGAATGCTTCCTGCTGGTGAGTGTATAGAGACTTCTTTATCCCGGGGACAAGATCCCATACAGTACCCTGGATATCATCTGAATGAACATGCTCAAGGTTCTTGCTGAAATCAGGAAGTTGTAACCCGTGATTAACAGCAGCACAATATTCATCGTATGAAAGCCGATGGTACTTGTTCTCTGCTCGCCCAAATGGATCCTCGTGCTAAAGAAAAAAAAACATAAAACTCTTTGTGAAGGGGGGATCCAATAACATGAAGCAGAAGAAGCAGATGCGTGAACAAAAGAGTCATTTCTAGGGCCTTGCTTGACAATTTCAGTCATAAATGTAAGATTATTATGTGACTTCATCGATACATTTTTTCTATCGGCACTGTAGATCCCAGCCTACTACTTCTATAGTTGTACTGACAAGTAAGATACGTTTACTGACTTACACAGCCGCTGAAACTTCAAACAACGAGCAGATAAGAAGCATACTGATTTTTTGTTTTAAAGAATCAACACGAAAGCAAGTAGAAACACTAAGTCACTTACAAAGGCTGGTGTGACATTCCTTATTTCAAGCTTCACGACTGAGCAAAATTTGCACCTAATTCCAATTTCATCATCAACAATCAGATAGTGCTTTCCTTGATGACACAGCTTCTCTTGCATGACCGCGCTTTCATAAGTAAGAACTTCATTGTCTGATTCATCTTCACCCTGCAAATAGTCACAGAGATAGCTGGCTAATAAGCAAAAAGATAAGTGAATAGCTCTAATGACTGTAGAAGACAACTCTCCACACCATAGGTCTAGATAATTCAACCAGCATAATGACAGCAGGAAGAAGATTGTGCGTACTCTTCAGCTACAGTATAATGACTACTGAAGAACAATTTAAGCGGAGTACAGGTCCTTTTCTGTCTGAGTTCAAATGAGAAGCAGAGGGTAAGACAATCTCTGAACTCAGCAAAAGCATAAGCAAATCAAGACAAAAACCTCGAGATCAGAATGCAACATATCTAAATCAATTGTTCATGATCACCATGTGAATTACCTACTTAGAAAACGTATGTTACTTTTTCATAACCCCGCTAAATTTATATGCTTTTATTCAAAAAAAAATTAACACATTCGATGATCACCCATTCTTCTTTTTTTTTTTTTTTTTTTTTTTTTTTTTGGCAGCATCACAAGACAATCATTAAGATCATCTGCCCTATCAACTGCAGATAAAAGTACAGTTACCATCACGGAGGTATCACGCATAAACCTATAGATATGGTATAACCATATAGAAAGAGGAAACAAAAAGACACTGAGGGGAAAGGAAGCTTGAAACCAAGAGTTTAAAAGCATACTTACCAAGATTTTAAAAGCATGAAAATCTCAAACAATAGAGAAGCTGGAAATTTTTGACATATCAACCCACAATCCCACATACTAAAACTCTAGGAATCCTTTAAGATCAAAAGTATAGGCTTAACTCAAGAAAGAAATTCAACTGAAAAACTAATGTGAAACCTTACTGAGTCAGAAATGGAGCAACCAACATTACAAGCTCGGAGAGCAAAATCTAGATCCTTGAAGAGCCCTTCAATTTCTTCTTCTTCTTCTTCTTCAACTTCTTCTTTCAAATTCTCTGGCAGTGAATTCTGGTTCTGAAATCTGAACTTACAGGGAAGCTGCGTTTTGTTTACAGAAGGTACAAGATTCTCCAACCCTCCACTCCCGTTCTCCAAAATTGTGTTGAGCATAAGAATTTCAACCTCATTAGTCTTCACCCTTTGCTTCTTCCTTTGAGGCCCAGACTCCAGCTCCACATTGCTAGACTTAGGAGGTCTACCTCTTTTTCTCATGCCAGCATTCTCACGACTGCAGTCCTTAGGCTCAGGGTCGTTATCAGTGTCAGAGTCGTTCTCAGGCTCAGGCTCCATTTCCACATAGGTATTCCTGGGTGGCCTGCCTCTTTTTCTTATGACAGCATTCTCATGACTGCAGTCCTTAGGCTCAGGGTCGTTATCAGTCTCACAGTCGTTTGCACGCTCAGGCTCCTCAGAGTCGTTCTGACGCTCAGGCTCAGGCTCCGTTTCCACATAGGTATTCATGGGTGGCCTGCCTCTTTTTCTTATGATAGCATTCTCATGACTGCAGTCCTTAGGCTCAGGGTCGTTATCGGTCTCAGAGTCGTTTGCACGCTCAGGGTCGTTATCAGTCTCAGAGTCGTTCGCACGCTCAGGCTCGGGCTCCGTTTCCACATAGATATTCCGGGATGGCCTGCCTCTTTTTCTTGTGCTAGAATTTTCACAAAATTCTGCGTAATCAGGCCTATGGTCATTCTGCCGTTCATGACTATCATCCTTATCACCATCAGATGAAGAAGTTGACTCATCATCAATGGCCATAGGGCAGCTAAAAGTTCCAAATCCTCTTTCCTTTCCAGACAACGTTGGTTTACGAT
Organism: Spergularia azorica; assembly: GCA_038382645.1. Lineage (NCBI taxonomy): Eukaryota > Viridiplantae > Streptophyta > Magnoliopsida > Caryophyllales > Caryophyllaceae > Spergularia > Spergularia azorica. The sequence goes on along the minus strand of JBBYHQ010317379.1, from coordinate 3,864 downwards.
GAGACCTCGTTCTTCTGCCCACGAAATCATCTTCCGGGGCATTGTTCTCAGGTTCCACTGGCAAAACCAACCCATCAAACATAAATTTCTCGAATATATCACCATCCAACGAAGTCTCCCTACTCTTCCCGCGACGTGCACCTTTGCCCTCCAAATGATCATCATTAGTACCAGAAACATCAACATTAGCTTTACCACAAACATCATTGTGATCATCCTTCTCATTGATCGTTTTCCCGTCTTTCTCTCTAGACGAAGACATGAAGCCAGATACTTGTTGACAAGCTACTGCAACCATTTCAGGGGAACTCTGTACTTCATCTTCTGCTCCCTTATGAGTACTCGTAGGTTCGCCATCTGAACCAGAACTACTTCCCGAGGAGTGACTTTCATAACAGTTATCAGGGTTCCATCTCACCCCTATTATTTCCACAGAATCATCACTATCCTCATTGTTCCTATCCTTCGCAATATCATTGCCCTCTTTATTATTATCAACATTAACATTGCGCTCTTCATTATTATCAAGATTAACATTGCTCTCTTCTCTATTATCAAGATCGACCTTGCGCTCTTCACTATTATCATGAACATTGTCATGCTGACTATGATCAACCCTACTCAAATTTTGGTCTCTCTCAACACTCGAACTTTGTTTGGTAGAATCGGCTTTAAGAGAGGCAACCCTTTTCGAATACTCAGATTCATCCACCACCTTGATATCCTCCTCGTCCTCATTATTACCTACCCCTACATTAGCATCTCTGGATACTCTTTTCCTCCAATTACTTCTAGCAGAAAACCAGCGCCTCTTTTTCTCCTCACTCAACTCCTTATCTTTTATAGCTTGCTGAAGTCGTGTTCTCCTGCCTACCGGTATAGACTCCATCCCTTTTTTTGCAAATCACTCCACAACTCCAGGAGCAAACAAAAGATTATGTAGTCACAAACAGCTCTGCAGCAATTACCAACACATGATCACAAACTTCATCATTGAACTTGACTACTTGTTGGGTATTACATGAAGCAAAAGTTCAAGCTACAAACATGCATATGTGATACATGAAACTAAGCAAGTCATAGTATTCTAATGATAGAAAATCACAATCCCTTGAAAAAATTGAAGGAGATTAAGATTGCGACCACTCATACAAGTTTGTCTACACTAATTCCATGCCACTAAACATTTCCTGTCAATTAGCTATTTAGCTACGCATTGCAAACGGACCTTGTATTAACTATTTAGTATTTACTATGAAACTTACCATAAAGCTGAGGAAAGAAAAAGGGGAAAAAAAGTGGTTATAATAAAAGCTTTATGAACATATAATCAAAATTGTACATAAATATTGTTTCGAAAAAAAAAAAAAAAAAGTGTACGTAAATATAACTCAGGAAGATTGATCATTGATAGAAATTCAAGAAACAAAAAAGACAGAATCAATTCGCTTTGGTAGATAATGGAATTTGGTTCATTAAAACAGAATAATATGTTGATAAAAGGGTGGTGAATTGGTAATAATCGATAAATGGTGTCTACTTTTTGCAAATGAAGGAAAAAGAGCCCAAAACTTCATGCAAAGCTCAGCAGGAAGATTGTTCTATATGAGGTAAAGAATACTGAGCTTGCTCTTCATAGTTAATATATCTACGTAAGTCGTTCTTTTTGTAGATCAGCATAATCAATTAAAGCCAATCTAAGAAGATATAACATCCACTCCAAAACCTAAACTAGAGCGACACAATTGATTATTAACAAACACTAACACTAAACACGAATATAAGAGGATATCACATTCACTCCACAACCAAACAATAATCTCGTGTTTTATAAGAGGTAGTACATCAATGAAATGATAATGTATTTTGTGCTTAATTTCAGCGGAATGTGCCCAAATTGGTAATGAAGCTAGGTAAAAAGTTATCAGGGGTGAGTGGGTAACCCTTCACTTATCTTCATACAAATCCATTGCTCCAAAGTTTGAACAATTAACCATTACCAACAAAATTATACCAAACAAGACGAATATAGAAATACAGACTCGAAGTGAGACTTGTAGTTAGACATCCCACCTTCTAAAACCCGACATTGTCAATTTAGGGCTTGTAATCCTCATGTGGACAATCCCCTCACCTCCCCCATCCACAAAAAGGCCTTAACAACCCAAAAACAAAGACAGATAACATAACATAACATCAATTTACATCAAAGTTTACAAAATCACTAGTCGCAAAATGGTTTGGGGTCGGCTAACATGAATCGTCATATGTACGCAACAATAGGTTAAGTAGGCAAGCACGTTGGATCAAAAAACCACATGAATGAGCAAAATATAATGATCATACAATTAAAAAATTAACAAGTGATCACACCCAAATTAAAAATTGATCAAATTATGGAACCCTAAAATAAACATACATTATATTAACAAGAACCCTAATAATTCAACCCATCAAGTAACAAAACAGGGGAAAAGAGTCCGCTAATAAAACCCAAAAAAAAACCCACAAAAATCATAAAACAAAACCCTTGAAAAAATAAACAAATAAGGAAACAAATGCTATAATTAGAAATAATAAAGAAAAGGGTAATCAAAAATACCTCGAATAATGGGGAAAATCGGATTTAATTCTCTGAATATTGACATCAGTCTGCAAAAAGGGCAACAATGGCGGACTAACCAGAGAAAAATGAGTGTGTCATTCACGCCAAAAAAAAAAAAACTGAATTACAGAGAAAGGGCAACAACAGTAGGAGTAAATTATTAGAAAAATAGTGAGAGAGAAATTAAAGAGATTTATTACTGTGTGTTTTTAAGAGAGAGGGGGGAAGGTAGAGTAATGGAGAAGTATTATTTTGGGGGCGAAAGAGAGCGCCAAATAATTGACATGCTTGCATGCACAGTGAAAGAGGACAGAGATTTTGATATGAAAGGTCAACTTCTTGTTTGTTTTTTTTTTTTTTTCAAGGGGAAACAAGAATCATTGTTTATACAAAACTACGAGTGTTTTTACTTGATCGATGATTTTATGGTGTTTACTGCTTGGGTACTGATTATTAAGCTAGGGCTTATTATCGATGTAAATGTTTCGATTGGGTAGTTTGTGAGTTTTGTAATGGTAGGGTAATTACTAACTAGTAAAAGATTTTGTCTTTTATTCCGTAAATCTCTCATTGGCAGTCTTTGCCTTTGTCGTATCTTCTGTTGTACGTTCTTGTTTATTGATTGACAAAAATTTGATACTTGTACTCGTATCCATCACCGAATTCACGTAATGATGTGAAATTGTGAATGATCAATCAATCTACACTTGCAAATCTCTACGCCAAGTCTTCAAAAAAAGGTAAAAAACATAGTTGGAGAGGAAAAAGAGAAAAAGTGGGGTCTATTTTTATTTTGGCTACAAAGAGGTACAGAATACGAGACATCCATAAAAAAATAGATGAGAATTCGAATTCGGGATAACACTTATTCCATAGAGGTTAGGTGGTGTCTTTAGGGTTGAATATTTGTGATTTACACGCATAAAATTCTAGTTCTCAGGTTATAAAAATTCACATGAATTCCTCAATATTGTTGTTACATGTAGGTAGAGTTGGACAGTCATGTGTTTCATGCCGGCATGGCTTGCCAGTAGGCCAACTTAGCATGACATGGGCATGGTCCTTGTGTCGAGTGCTTGTGGTGTGCCAAAAATTCAAAACCTTGCCATTTTTCACGACCTGTGGCACACTGACACGATGTATCGTTGAGGTGTCACGACGTGTCAACCTGAGTACTAACTATTGGGGTGAATTCGATTTGGGATAGACCGGGATCAACCTTGGTTTCCTGCGCGCACAAACAAACGGTCAAGGGGGGC
>JBBYHQ010317342.1:0-16226 GCA_038382645.1 Spergularia azorica | reverse complement strand
AAACCACAACGAGTAACATAATTCGCAAAACGCTGGTACCATGCTCGAGGAGCCTGCTTAAGCCCGTAAAGTGATTTACGAAGTCGACAAACATGAGAGGGTTTAGTAGGATCAACAAAACCGGGTGGCTGGAACATGTATATAGTCTCCGAGAGGTCACCATGGAGAAACGCGTTCTTGACATCAAGCTGATGGATGGGCCAAGAACGAGAGGCAGCAATGGTGAGAACAGTGCGAATAGTAGCTGGTTTCACCACGGGGCTAAACGTCTCATCACAGTCAATACTGACTTGTTGGGATTTACCGTTAGCCACAAGCCGAGCTTTATATCTCTGGAGGGACCCGTCAGAGTTAAACTTGTGACGGAAGAGCCACATACACCGAACGATAGGGGTATCTGGAGGACGAGGTACCAACTCCCACGTCCCAGTGTTAATAAGTGCGTCGTACTCGTCACGCATGGCAGCGTTCCAGTGGGGGTCCTTAAGGGCAAAAAGGTGGGAGCGAGGAAGAGGTGATATTCAGGATGGAGTCTGGGTGAGGAGAGAAAGAGGGACACGGGGTTTAAAAATGTCGTGACTAGCCCGGGTGCGCATTTGTGGAGAAGTAGGTGGGGCAGCCGGGGGAAGGCGGGGATGAGGTGGAGTATAGCGGGGTGGAGAAGACGGAGGGGTAGTAGAAGATGGTGGTGGAGAAGAGGGAGATGAAGTTGGGGAGGAGAGTGATGGCTAACTGTGTGGTGAAGAGGAAGCTGGATCGACGGGAGAAGGAGTATAAGTGTAGATGGTAGGGGAGAGGGGTGGTGGGTCATCAGAGATAGAGGCGGAATCGGTGGATGGAGACCCGCGTGATGAGAAAGGGAACACAGTCTCGTCAAAGGTGACATGACGAGAGACAATAATTTTGCCGGTGGAGAGGTCGAGACAACGGTATCCACGATGATGAGATGGATACCCAAGAAAGACACAACAACGAGTGGAACGTGGGGAAAGTTTGTGATGGGCTTTGGCAGAAATGTTTGGATAACAGAGACAGCCGAAAGTGCGAAGATGGTCATACATGGGTTGGCGGAGATAGAGAGCAGAGACGGGAGAGCGGAAATTGAGTATTTTAGAGGGGAGGATGTTGTGAAGATAGGTCGCCATATGGAGGGCTTCGACCCATAATTTAAGGGGAACGGAAGCATGAGTATGAAGAGTGCGGAAGATATCATTTAGGCGACGGATCATCCTTTCGGCCTTGCCATTTTGGGGGGAAGTTTGGGGGCACGAAAAACGAAACACAAGACCGTGATCAGAGGCGAATTTAGTGTAGGAAGAATTATCAAATTCACCCCCTAGGTCACATTGAAAACATTTAATTTCTCGTTCAAATTGTGTGCGAACGAAATTGCGAAACTCGAAAAATTTTCCGAAAGTTTGAGATTTGAGGCGAAGAGGATAAACCCAAATATAATTAGTATAATCATCTAATAAAAGTAAGTAATACCTAATGCCGGAAGAGCTGGGAACGGGGGAAGTCCAAAGGTCACTATGAATGATGTCAAAAGGTTGTAAAGTAGCCGAAAGTGACTCAGAAAATGGTAACCGAATATGTTTACTAATTTGGCACGAATGACAAAGTTGGGAGTGACCTCCTTTATTACAAGAAATAAAATTGCGAGAACGCAGAAGATCTAAGATATTATGTCCGGGATGACCGAGACGACTGTGCCAAACTGAAGAGGGAAGAACAATGCAGGCGAGAGACGAAGGAGTGGCGGGGAGGGCGGTGGAGGAAGTGACGGGGTAGAGCTCGCCGGAGCTATTGCATCTCATAATAGTCCTCCCCGTATTTAAGTCCTTTACAGAAAAGCCAAACGGGTCAAATTCAACAGAAACATTATTATCAGAAGTAAATTTGCGAACGGAAACGAGATTTTTTATAATATCGGGGACAACTAAAGTATGGTTAAGATGAAGGGAGCGGGACGTGTTATTAAAACTGTGGGACCCGGTAGCGACCACTGGAAGCGAACTGCCATTCCCAACCAAAATCGATTGATTAGAAAACGATGAATTTAGAGTACGAAGCATACCTGGATCGGACGTGACGTGAGAGGTGGCCCCCGTATCCATATACCACATATCATCCCCGTCATTAAGGCTTAAAGTATAATAAGCCTCTGCAATTTCTTCAGGCTTTAAAGTCTCGGTGGTGGGGGCCAAAAACGCCTGAGCACCACGCCCCACCCGAGTAGGACCTCTCGCCGGAAAACGAGAGCCAGATCGCAGAGGAAGCCGGGGAGAAGTGCGGGGCTGCATCCAGTACGGCGAGGCAGGGAAAGGACACGGCGGGAAGAGCCCAATAGGGCGCCCACCCAGTAGGAGCAGCGGGAGCAGATCGGGAGGCAGGGGACACGTCCGGTGCGGTGGGGTTGGTCGGTCGTCTTGGGGAAACAGAGCGGCGACCACGGTACTGGTGGTGATTGAGGCCACGATTCCCGGAGCGACCACAGTGGTTGTTGATCTGGGTGGAGAGGCTGGAGGACCCACAGGCCTTGTCGCAGTCGGCAGACACAGTGAGGGCCGACGGGCTGCTTGTAGTGGGCTCATGAGTTTGTTGGGCTTTTCGTTGTTCTTCGTGACGATCGAGCAGGGTTGAAAACGGGCATGAATTGATGTATAAAAGAGGCGGCAGTGTCATACTCAGGAGGAAGACCATTCACCAATTGAATAACAAGCAGTTTATCATCCATCGGAAAATCAAGAGCGGTGAGACGATCGGCAAGGTTTTGGAGCTTGTCACAATAATCATCAACTTATGAACAATCAGTTTCAGTTAATTTGAGGTTAACAAATTTGCTCTCGAGAAAAGCGGCACGAGTGCCCTTGTTGTCTTGAAAAAGTTCCTTCAAACGATCCCAAACGGCCTTGGGGGTTTTACCGACTTTGAGAACCGTGAGCATCAAGTCCTTGGTCATGGTGGAGAACATCCATGATCGAACAAGGGCGTCCAACTTGGCAAAAGTGGCGTCATCGATATCAACTGTGACGTGATGCTGGAGATCGTTGATGTTGAGTTGAAGTTCGAAAAGATCAACCCAGGATGAATATTCATCCTCCTTGAGGTCTAGAACAATGGGAACCAAAGCTTTGAAATTGTGAACGGCAAAGGCAGGGTGAACATATTTGGGTTGTGGTGATGTTGAGCCAGCCATAGCGGAGAGGCGTGAAGGCCTGACGGCGGCGGGGAGCCGAGGAAGGAGGACTTGCGGTAGGACCGAGAAGTGGCTGATACCATGTAAGTTTGCAAAACTCCCCTGATTTGGGATTCATTCCATAAGCTAATTTATACAGTGTACAAGACCATATGAAAGGTCTATACAAGATTACAATGAACCTAGTAAAACTAATGGAAATACAATGGTGATTACAAAGACATTGGGAAATAATATTTTACTATACATGATTACAAGAAACACATTAAACGAATAATACAAAGCAATGAATCTATATACACTATAACACATATCTGCATTAATTTACGACGTCATACACTATATGTTAGGCATATAATTAAGAGGGACAAAAAAAAAACGATAAAAACTGAAAACAGAATTCAAACCATACAAATGCATGCAGATTATCAAAATGACGTAATTTAAGAGACGGGCTAGCTAACGTAGTATTGTGGTAATTAACGTACGTCAGTACGTGGATGATGGCGTTAGGCCTGTAACATGCCTTGTTAGTGTTGTTACTCTTTCAAGATACATGTATCCGTCAAGATTCACAAGTAACTTCTGTTCAAAGAGAAAATTGGCCAGTCGATCGAGCCGTGCTCCAGTGATTCTACCATTGAAGATGTTCAGCCCATCGTAGTTGTCACCGGCTGATCTTCCCATCTTCGTGTTAGGCTTTGGCTCCAAATCTACTGCGGTCTCCACTCTCCAGGGTTTGGATCATCCTTTCCTCCCGGTGCAGGGAACACTTGTATTTTCACTGATGACGAATCAACCACACCGATGAACTCTGTCGGACTTCTTAGAGTATAGTAAACCATCTTTCACTCGGTCGGTCTCTAAGTGTCGTATATATACCCCTGTAACAAAATTTAGAAAATCATTATTTCTATTTTTAGGTCATAATATAAGGGATACAACTGTAATTAAATTGTAGCACTTTTGTCATACCGACGGCCGACGGGGCTACCCATAAAGGATAGTACTAAGGAGTAACATTTTCTAAGATGTAAAGAATGGCAAACTTACTAATTATGCCTGAGAAAAAGGAAAAGAGGAATTGCTACTTGTGGATTAGTACGGATTATAGCTAGCTAGGGCAGTTGCGTGAGAATGTATATAATAAGCGCGGGTTCATTCAAAGAAGAAATGCCATTTATAATAATTAAGAAGACTAAATAAGAAAAGACTTTGCTAGAATTAACGTTGTTCACGTTGTTTGATTTCAATTTTGGTTCATGCAATCATGCGTACCATTATCTAATTGTATATGTTCGGTTTTACGTCGGCTATGATTTCATGATATACGATGCCATAATAAGCAACGACGACGTAGTTGCTGAAACACGTATGACATGGTAATAACATTGAAAATGCCATGGCAATTTACAGAATGAACAAACAAGAGATTTATTAGACTAATTAAGTGCGTGGTAATTAAGCGGTTCGATTCTCCTAATAATTAAAGATATATAATTTCCAGATTATTGTGCTATCTATTATGTTATGAAAAGACCAATGTTGGGATCGGATGAGAGTTATTATACACAAAACAGAGATCATCATAGCTAGGTGCATGACATAGGTCAAATCTACGCGTAGTCGGATGGAAGCTTAGATTAACCGAAGGGGAAAAATTAAATTTGCAAATTGAAGCTTTAGTACGTATTCATTTGAATAATATGAATGATTGATGACTTTGTCGTGATGTATTAATTACAAGTTGACGTATAATAATGATCATATCATATATATAGTTGGTAATCTAGAAGGAAAGACAACGTTAAATACAGGGAGATGATTTTGTCAAGGCAAATTAATATCTTTCAAAGGTAAATATGTCCCTTATACGAACTAGGTTCAATGAATCTGCCTTGCCAATAGTAATTACTGTCTTTTGCTGCCGAGCAAAATCATCGCCCTAATTATATGACATATTTGGAGTATGTTACATATATACAACTATATACAAGTGTGATTGTGAGTCAATAGACGAGTACTCCCTGCATTTGGCTTCAAAAGACGACGTAGGGTTAATTGACACGCTTTTTAAGATGAGTACACACACTGCTTAAGTGTACAAAAAAAAGAATGGAGGGTAATTAAGATTAATATTTTATCTAACTCGTCATGCAGTTTTTTTAGAATTTTGATTAACCGACTAACGTATACACCCACCTTAAAAAGCGTTTCCGTTAGCCTACGCAATATAAAGCCGAACGGAGGGTGTACCTAAGTATTATTAATCCCATAATACCTATAGATATATCCTTGATCAATTTGTAAAGCGTGTCGTATGCACTCTCATATACCTATTACCTAATATACATACATAGGATTCATTTGTCCTTTAAACATTCAAATTTTTTAATTTCTTGTGCTAAACTACTCTCATTGTTTAGCTTTTTAAAAATTTTTACATGGACATCATATCACGGGTAGTGGACATAGAACTTGTTCAAAGTTGTACAACTACCTTAGAGGTCGTTTGGATTGTGGGATGAGAATTAGGGCAATTAGAGGTGGGATAAGAGGTGGAATAAGATGGTAGGAAATTCAATGTCATAGTCCAATTCCCTTGTTTGGATCAAGATGGGAATTGTTAGGATGACGGATGGGAATATGTATAACTTTACATATATACCATCATTTAGATATTAATAATTCTTTGTACAGTTTTTTAAGAGGGACAATTTAATATTTTCATTTATTAATGAATTCTGTATCTCTAATACCTGCCCCCCCTTGGTAATAGAAATGAGGGATAAGAATTCCCCCTCACCCTTATCCCACATGCTATTCTCACATAACAAACATGAGATATTGGCTTATTGGTAATAATTATCCCATCCCACCCTTAATGTAGTCTACATTAATATCTAAACACAAATTCTAGAAAAGAAAAGTTAATTAAGTAATCTATTATTGGATTGTGAAGGAAGATTTCGGTTAAAAGCGTTTAATTGGACTCCTTGTCATGGGCCTGGGCCTTTAGAGTCCATTACAACGAGCTTAGGGTCCACCGGTCCACTAGATATATCTGCCCATATATGTTCATTGCCCAATAAGCTGACTCGGTGTAAGACAGTTTCTCCATAAGTTTAGAGCTCTAATATTTTTCTCGGTAACTCGTGAGTTTTGCAGATGAAAATGTGAGATTTGAACAACTATGGACGAAGACATGACTCCGGGATATGGTGTTTAGTGTGAGTGCAAATTGCTAGTGGCTGAGAGTTAAAAAGATCCGATTTGGTATGATTGGTTTTGAATTGGTATGATCGGAAGTGAATTCATCATTATATCAAATTAAATCATATATACACTCATACAAATACAAGCGTTAATTTGCCACTGCATATTGCAATTGGATTGGGATAAAAGTAAGGACTTTAAAGAGTTTAAACTAGTAGTCTTATCACAATGGAAATCTACCGTCCAACTTTGTTCTTTCCAGCTGCAAAAAAAAAAAAATTATAAAGTATTGTATTTATTTATTTTTTCATGGGTGAGTATTGTATTATTATTTTTCCTGATCAAGTAAATCTAATTTCCCTAGGACTAGTGGAGTATATATTGTAGTAATCAATCTAGTCAGACATGCAAAGAGAGTAACTTGCTCCCAAATGAAGGGAAGAAAGAAATAGGGCATGGCTAGAAAAAGGTGGCTAAAATGGATGGATCACAAGTAGCTTAGGACCATCAGACCATGGTCATGGTCCAAACCTAGCCGTACATTGATTGATAATTTGACATTATATATTTGCAGACTATAGTGTGTTATGTAACAAGTTTTTAACTTATTCTAACTATTCTTGAATATTGTGTTGGAAAACTTTGCCTTCTTTCTGATCTTCATCACATCATTCACATGCATGTAACAATGTAAGTGATGTATACCCTTTTCATTGTATATGGACTACGAGTATATGGTACTCGTATATACACAACATAGAATTGTTATAAGAATGATGTACAATACCACTCTTAGTAAGTTAGTAGTGTTTGGATTTGATCACAAGAAGTTTGTTCACTCCTACTTATGTTAAAAATTTTTGGTGTATCTAGTTACTAACAAACTTTTAGATCCCAATCTTTGTACTCAGTACTTCACCCAAACATTCACGCTAATAAATTCGACAATGACATAAAATTAATTAGATGTTTTTAATGCGCACTACTACATTAGTCTAAATTAGAGCCCGATAACACGTAATTCATCATCAATGTGATACCAATCCATATCAAATTATCAATTGCAATCTCAAAATTTTAGATATTTGCATGTAATGCACACTTTTGCCTTCCTTTGTCATTTCTCAAGAGATGCTTTTCCCTCCTTCCAAAGAGTCAAATCTCCCTCCTAAACCTCTTCTTTTCATGGAACTGAATGTGCATATTTAATTAATTAAGTACACTTTTGTCTTCACCCCTTAATCTTCCTTCTCTTTCTCCCTGGACTACTGTCATGCATAGTTTACACTGTTGCATTTTTGGGCAGAATACAAGAGTAGAGAAAAGGTGGTCCTGTTTTACTACTACTATCACACAAAAATCATACTCACTCCTTTCAATTCTCTATATTTTTCCGCTTTCAGTATACATGGTTTTTTGGTAAGCAATAACTACGGTAAAAAAAACATAAGTCGTATACTAACGACTATAATCGCAAATGCTTATAGTCAAATAACACGAGAGAAACTCATTCCGAACTAAGCTAACACGAAAATGGGAAGATCATTCCGAACTAAAATCACTAGGTAGGAGGTGTAGGAGTGTAGGAAGTTAGGAGTAATATAAAGAGACACATGATGACAATAGTAGTATTAGCTTCTTTATTACTATATCAGGTTTCCTTTGGTTGGTCAAATCTCTTGTTTTTTTATGCTCAAACTCTAGCTATATACTGTTCCACTCCCCCGCTTCTGCTCCCTCACACTTCATATTCTGAGGTTCTATAAATTCTTACACTTTTCTTCTTCAACTCCATTTTTCCCCTCTCAAATTTCTTACAAAAAAATGGATCTAAACACCCCAAAATATTACTCCCAAGCTTTATCTCTATTTGCATCATCCCAAGGAGTAAGTTTAGCTTAATGTATTCTAGTACAAGTTTCGTAAAACACTTAATCTTTGTTGTTTTCTTGCTACTTTGTTGTGTTATGAATTTAAACCCATTGGTATCTATAACTTGCATGATCCCAATGAGTACAACAAATTTCTCAATACACTAATCTTTGTTCTTATTAGTACTAATTTGTCTTTTTAATCATACAATAATTCTACCATTTAATCCAAAACATTTCAAAAACAGCAATCTTTAGTGTCAAGATTTTACCCACATTGGTATCTTTAGTTGCATAATCCCAAGTAGTACAAATTTATCTTATTAATTGTGCAATGCTCCCATTTATTCCAAAAATATTCAAAACCCATTGTTTTATAATATGTCATGATTGTACTAGTGTACCCACATTGTGAAATTCCAAATTTTGAAATTTGATTTTTTTTTTTTGGTGGGTTCAAAAATGCAGGAATTATTACAAGAAAGAAAAAGCAAAGGAAACCCATTTGCAGAAGCAATAAATAATAGTGATGAAATAGACCCAATTTGCAAGCTTAATCTTAAAGAAACAGCAGAATTTGTCAAGTCTTTACCAATGAGCAGTAATAATTCTAGTACTCAAAGAAGAAGATCAACAGATTATGTTGGTGGTGGTAGTGGTGGTAATTATTACCACAGTAATAATTCAAATTCAATGGTAAAAAAGTTAGAAGCTCCTTCAACACCAGGAAGACCTGTTTTCAGCTTCAGCGTGTCCAGGAAGAATGTCCCTTCTAAGTGGGATGATGCTGAAAAATGGCTGTTTTCGGGCGGTGGCGGCGGCGGAGGAGGTGGTGGTGGTGGTGGTGGTGGTTCTTGTCAGTCATCCCCTGCACACCATGCTTTTACAAACCATAATCATAATCATATTCATAATTACATTTTTGGTGGTAATACTAATAATGTAATTAAGCAAAATTATGAGGGTCCAAGAAGTTCAATTTCAAAGGCAAGGATAAGTTGTGATGCAATTGTACAAAAAGTGTCTAAGAGTGTTGAGGAGAAAGAGACAGTTTTGCCCCTGCCACAGTACAGTAATTACTCTTCTTCTTCTTCTCCTGTGGAGGATCAGAAACAGCTAATTTTAAGTTCAGATGTTGCTTTCAATGGAGTTATGGTTCCTGCTGATTTGCCATTAAAAGGTAATGTCATTATTCTTCTAAAGTTTTGGGCTTTTTACATGTACTTTTGTTTGTTTATAATAATTAGTTAATTACCCTCTTTTTTTTCCAATTTAGTTAGTCCCCCACTAATAGTTGGTCTTCTTTTGTGGGATTGCTCTGAATGTTGCAAAATCTTGAAACTTTTTTTAGAATGTGGAGTTTTGCATGCAAATTGTACATGGATTTTGGTTGTTTACATGTTGTTATGGTTTTCTTATGTATATGGTATTTGTTTGTGTTTCCGTTTTAAAATCATGATGACAGCGGTTTCATATGACGGTTCATATAAAAAAGCGACCCCGAATTTTTCAAAAGAATGCTTGATTTTCTTTGTTGGGGTTTGTATTAGGATTGACATTTGTGAACTTGTAAAGAATGGACATGAGGCCATGAGCTGCATATTTACTTAGGGATGCTTGATTTTCTTTTTAGAGCTAAGATGTTGATAAACTAATTTTCAGAATGTGGAGTTTTGCATTCAAATTGTACATGGATTTTGGTTATTAACATTTGTTTCCTTCTTAGCATCATAATGATAACGGTTTCATATGACGGTTCATGTAAAAGAGACACCCAAGTTAATACTTTGTTGGTGTTGTTGTATTATGATTGACATTTGTGAACTTGTAAAGAATGGAAATGTGCTGTATAGTTCCTTAGGAATGTTTGATTATCTTTGGATGTAAGATGAGATTTTAGAGCTAAGATGTTGATAAACTTGAAAATGCAGATAAATTCACAAATGAAATTGGACCATTTATGCCCTATTTTAAATACTCAGAGCCTACAAAGGAGGCATTTTTATTCCAAAGCCACAAACTTCACAATGAGCCTATGAGAGATGCTTGCACAGAGATGATTCAATATCAGGAGGTGAAACATAGGGACTTTGGAACTGAAATGACACCCTTAGGCAGCTCCACTACGTCACGGTGTAATACACCCTTTAAAAGTACTTCCCCTGCCCGGCACAACACTCCAACTGGCCGGTCTGGGCCGTTGGCATTGATGGACCAACCTAGCTCAATCGATATGGCTCAGCTGCAAGAGTGTCATCTTGCTAAGCTTCACATTGGGTCAAATCCATTTGATTCAGTTACGACTAATTGGAGCTCTAGGGAAGAGGAGGAAGAGGATATATCGAAGAGTTTGAGGCATTTTGAACTTGGGAGGCGGAGTGTTTCCGTGACTGAGTCTAGAGCTTGTGCCTGGGAAGAGGAGGAGAGGACCAAGTTCTGTCTAAGGTGAATAATAATAATAGTCATATGCTTTTAGAAGAAGATACTTTCTTTATTGGTTAATTGGGCTACCTAGTGTTTAACAATGTATTTTGATTTGTAAGGTATCAAAGGGAAGAGGCCAAGATTCAAGCTTGGATAAATCTTCAAACTGCCAAAGCAGAAGCTCAATCAAAGAAACTGGAGGTAGTGTATCTGTTCTCTTTACCTCCTTGTCGCCGCCTACTTGCCTTGTTTGTTGTTCAAAGTGTATATTTTACGTTTTAAGGCTCACCAAAACATATGGTTCTGATCTCAAGTCCGTGGTTACAAGTCGTTTATGGCTGCTGTTTGGTGAGGTCCCCTTAGATTTTGGCCTAGAAATTAGATGTGTGTAATGTAGGTGCAAGTTCATGGATGAACTCAGTGTTTTGAAAACACATAAGATAGGTGATTTTTATCTCCCATGTTATTTTTACGCTCCCCTTTTGTCCGAGAGGTTCTAGAAGTTGTGCATTCAAATCAGCCAAGGGAGTGTAAAAATGAACTATAGGAGTGCAAAAATCAGTACCCCGTAATGATTCTTCAAGAATCTCGGTCAATCATAATAGATGCACATTGCACGCAATTCTACCATGAAATTAAACTACGATTGTAGTGCCTGATTTCAAGCCATGGGATCAACCAAGAAAATAACAAACATAAAGTAGTTAGTTATGGTCTAGCACTAGGAGTTCATGCTTACTTAAGAAACTAGAAGTGAGAATGCAACTTTGTCTTTAAGTGCAATTAGACAAACTCCCTAATCTGTTTGTTAGTGAGAAAGGTGTTAATTTTTTGACTCTGTTAGAGTTCGAAGACTGTGTTAAACCCTTTGTTTATAAGTTATAAGCATGCATTATCCGTCTCGAGCCAAACGAAGCATGCAAACAATAATCCTTCAAAGAGAAATCTTCTTCACAACCTTCTAAAACTGGTTTATATCAGCTTTTGTTTTTAAGCACCTTTCCAAATCTGAAGGGGTTGCATTAAACTGGTCCTAACTAAAACATGCTTCAATTCTAAGCTAAAGAACAGGGAAAAGTCGTGCAGTCGCGCAATCCTGCATACTTTAGCTTCAAATCTTCCATTAGTTCCATAAGACAGCTGTTGTAGTATTGTAACTTGTGTATAACCATGTGAAATTCTTACCTTATTGTTATATAAATCCATTTTGGACCATCTTTTCGCATCTAAAATCTGCTTACTTATTATATGATATGATAATCTTCTGGATTATTATAAAGCTTGTTTTGACCATTTGATGTCTGTTTCCTACTCCTGAGTAATTTACAAAACACAAGTCATCAGTCAGTATTATGAAAATGGGGTTGCTGAACATGGTAGCCAATTTCCGAACATGAGTACAAAAACAGCGAATTCACTTTGTTTAATTTATTTTTTCGACAACAGATGCATTTCTGTACATGGCTATAACAGATGTAAAGCTTTTTCTATCATTGCAGTCCTTATTTCTGGCTCCTGGTTAAGTTTTCTGGTTGAATTACATTTCACTGCCACATAATGCATATCTCACTTTCACTTGACACTCATGTTTGTCTTCTGTGCATATTATTGCGTATGAGTCAAATTATGTATAAATCCTAGTTGTTTAAACATGTTGAAATGGGTAAATTGAGCAGGTGAAAATACAGAAGATGAGGTCAAATTTAGAAGAGAAGTTGATGAAGAGAATGGGAATAGTTCACAGGAAAGCTGAGGAATGGAGAGCAGCAGCACAGGCTGAGCATTCTGAACAAATCAGGAAGGCCACGGAACGTGCTCAGAAGCTTGTATTGAACCACCAGCGCCAAAATTCTCATTTATCTCCTCACATTTTTTCATGTGGTTGCATTCCTTGTACTTCTGATCACTGCTAACGTTCATGGATAATCATTCAATCATATTCAATATTTCGACGAGTTTCTGTACAACGTTTATGTTCGTTCATCAGCATTAGCATCTCCCTAAGCGGTAACAAATAAGAACTAGCATATCGTGAACAAAGGCATGTCAAATAGCAAAAAAAACTTGAATAAGAAGGCGATGGAAGGATTCAGCACAGATGCAAATCGACTAGGGTTTTTATTCTACATGGACGTCACATTCTCAATCTAACCCCCAAAAGGTCGTGGACTACACCTATATAATACGGAGTACCAATTTACAATTGAAGTAAGTGTTTAACTAAAAGATCGTGACCCTTTAGAATATGTCATCGTCTCCTTAATGGGACTCAATAACGAGGATGTGGTTGAGTATGTATGTCGCAAGGCATAACCTCCTAAACGGGTCTCAATAACGAGAGTCACGACTTTTAATAAGAGAATGTAATAATAAGCGCCCAAAGTTGGTAAAATTCCAAATCCAATTTCCATAAAAACAGAAAAGAATCTTACTCCTAGTCATCAAAACAAAGATACACCAAATCAGTGGTAAAAAATCACTCATTCAGTAACTTCAGCTTTCTGCAGAAATGGTACAATCAATCTATAAGAAGAAAAGTAGTCAGTTTGTATATTCTTTACAAACTAGGCTGTAAATGCAAAAGACATAACAACAAGCAACCAAAAAACAAGGTAAAATGGGTCCAAATCTAACACAGTAAATAATGTACCATATGTTGGTCTGACAGTATGAATGCATGAATAAAACCAGGAGAAATTACCATGTTCACAAGAATACGACACTTGTATAGTAGTACTAAAGTTGGTGTTTTTAGTACTAGTCTCTTAGATGCCTTCTTCACTACTTTTTCAGTTTTGGTAACTTTTCTCCGGGAAAATGTCACACGAGCTATATTGTATAGGTTGTTAAATCCCACCAAAGTTTAGTTTCTGCTGTTCTCTGTCATCTATATAAGTCCTCTTGCAACTTTACAGTACTCCATGTCTCATCAAAGTTTACCTATAGCCTACTAGCCTGTAGGCGTATGACGGTATGAGTTTCGGCTTTACCTGGTGCACAGTTTGTACAAATACTTCTTACAATGATGGAGATTTCATAGGCAGAGGGAGTATTTCTGTGTTCTGCCACTGCCTGTCCATGATGTTCATACAAGTTCAAGCTCCTTCCGCAGTTTGGGTGGAGAAAACTCGAATGCCATGAAGAGACCACAACACAACATCGCACATTTCCATGGTGCTGAAGGTAGGACAGCAAGGAACATCAGAACTCAGAAGGCCTGTTTCCGGGCTGACTATCTATGGGGTTCAGAATCCATCGATCATCATTCCACAGTTTGTATAGAAAAAATTAACTTGGTGTGAAAATTTAAGTACTTGGCGCATTAGCAAGGTAACATTGAAGTCATATTTAGTTTCTGCATCAAAGAACACAATGAAGGATCTGACCCTCGTACAGAAAACAAAAGGCACAACCTTAATTACCCATAAAAACACTCTTTATAGCAATAAGTTAACCATATCTAAATTTATCAGGCAAAGATGCCATGATGCCAACTGTTCTTCCACAAAGTTTGGAAACAATAGCTACGACGAGCAGACATTCATATAAGAACACGGGAAAACAGTGTTCCATCTATTTCTCTAAGACAATACAGGGATCTATATCTCGGTTTATGTTCACTAAACCTTTATTCTGAAAATTGTATAAGCGGGGTTTGATTTGAAACCTCTCAATCGCGGTACTCCTCCATGAATTTCTTGTGGAAAGCAGTCAGACGATCAACAACAGCAGGGATTTTATCTTCCTGAGGCAGGATGGTGCACCTGAAGTGCCAAGTTCCAGGAACCTTACAAAAAAAGCACAATAAAGGGTCAGTGACAAAAGAAAAAAAAAACAAGTACCACAGCCAGAAGATGAGTATTTAGCAAGGGGCGGGGGGAATTGTTGCTGTATGTAAGCTACTCATAAACTCACCTGTCCAAAGCCTGAACCTGGAACCACTACTATTCCAGTCGCTTCTAGTAAGCGGCGAGCATAGAAGGCATCGGGAGCAGCACGAGCGGTTTCAGCAGCTTCAATTGCTTTCTTTGGGAGATTAATACGAGGAAAAAGGTACATGGCTCCCTCAGCTCTGTTGCATGTCACACCTTCTAAACTGTTGAAGGCATCTTCTAGTGTCTGCCAATACAGAAAAATTGGAATGAGAACACAACAAAACAATATGCAGCCATTTCAAGCTACCCCCAGTTGAATTTTGTGCAACAGCAATAGTGCTAACATATAGTACACAGCAAGGCCAGGTTAGTGGCTTTCTACTCTAAAGAGCACGGCTGGCATATCTAACTTTCTCCTCAATTAACCAGTCAAAAGACGAGAGAAGTGAAGTTCACCATCTACATTACCTTAGCGCGTCTAGCCAATGATGAAAGGATTCCTTCTTTCTCGGCACAATAAGCTTCATAAGATTCATCTCCAACCTAAAGAAAGGGAAAATGCACAGTTAAGTTTTCGAAACCTGAAACAATGTTTCAACAAGTGATGAAAGACAATCTGATAAGATAAGCAGTTCCATGAATACAGCAGCATGAACTAAAAGATGCTGACTTCAGTTATAGAGCCCCAGCCTTTTTGCTAAATTAGTTAAAAAAACATTCATGTAGGTACGTTTTCAACATCAGTAACTAAACAAAATTTGACCATCTCAGTCAAGATCCAGAAATCTGTATTTTGCACCCACGCGCATAATATGTTATGGACCTCTCCATATTCAAAAAGAAGGCAATAATCAACCTCATACACTCTTAAGTTAGTGACTTCATATTACTCTAAATCAAGCTAGAAAGAAGGCCAATAGCAATAATTACCATCAATAGAACACCTCAAAATAGTTCACTAAAAGAAGGCCTGCATACAAAAGAACCAAAAAGTACCTTTGGTGGGCTCATAACAAGACTGGCAAGAATTTGACCTGTAATATTAGAGCACAGGTTAACAGAAGCAAGTTTGTAGAGTTGTTCCCTTATCTCAGGACTAAATCCAGTGACTTCCATGTAACCTCCTCTTTTCCCACATTCTCCATAATATCCTGGAGTTAAAAAGAAATGCAGAGAAACTTATTGATATTGCAATCTTTTTCGCAGGTCATATAAAATAGAAAACAGATTACTCGAGCAACAAGCTACCTTTGGACACAGACTGAAATGAAACCAGGGAGATATCGTTATCCCCATACCCATGAGAACGTGCAATCTTCTTAAATGAGTGAAATTTCTTGTCGGGAGCATACACATTCTCTTGGTATACCTGTTTTACATAGCATAAATCCAATCAGCACTCAAAATGCAGAAATTTCATTCGATAGCTAAATACATATGAATAGTACAGCAAGACAAAGGAGTCCAACTCGTGCCACAAGACAACAGGATTCTAATTAACGTATTAGAAATCCTAGCCTACATATTTAAACCCCATAAATCGTATAATGCTAGATAAGGAGTGCATATGAGCAATTCACCTCATCTGCCAGAAGGACAAGACCCTCTTTCTTGCAAAATTCAACAATTTGCTTCTGGTTA
>JBBYHQ010317325.1:0-16227 GCA_038382645.1 Spergularia azorica | reverse complement strand
GGAATCTGTGGCATTCCATAGAACCTCGAAACCGGCATTTGCAGAATTCCGGTCTGCCCTTCCCGGGTACTTCAGTTTGAGAACTGGAGTTTTCTTCTTGGGAATCAGGAACCCAAATTTGAGTGCCTAGCCATTTAGAATCACTCTCGGAAACAACACCAGTCCAAATAGGGACATATGCTTGAAACCGTGGCCCTAATAAGACATGTTTCTCAACCGGGGGATCAACATCAACCGGCACAACTACTTTCTTTGTGTCTGGCAAATCGGTATACACAAGCTCCTCTACACGGCAAGCATTCTCAGGTGTGGACCTGGATCGACTCTCTAACTGACACTGGTTGACTGAGCCTGATTTGCAACAGTGATAAGGAGGAGCTTTCACAGACGACAGAAGCCTTTTGCTGCTTCTAAGTCCTTCTGCAGAATTGGGACGAACATCATCTTCATACATCGATGGGTGCATCTTATTCTTCTTCTGCAGATTTAGAAGTACTCTATGACTTTGATGACCAATTCAACAGGTAAAAAAATCTCATTGACAAGAGACTCATCATAGAACATCATTCAGTTATAGAACATCGTAAAAATGAGAAGCTCTTAAAACACACAAAAACCCAACTTAAGAAAGAGAACCCTATCACTTGTCTATCCATTTACACTGGTGAGGCTGAAGAAATCGATACTGAAAGCTTAATGGAATTGGGAAAACTTTGTATGCATAAATTAGTCGAGGGGAGGTGTTCCTAGTAAGAAGATTCTGAAATCTCTTTATCAGAC
This sequence comes from Spergularia azorica, assembly GCA_038382645.1. NCBI lineage: Eukaryota > Viridiplantae > Streptophyta > Magnoliopsida > Caryophyllales > Caryophyllaceae > Spergularia > Spergularia azorica. Next base: position 15,447 of record JBBYHQ010317325.1, on the reverse strand, counting down.
ATATAACCATCTAAACTATCATGCTACCCGGATTACCCATCCGACGAAGAGAACATGAAAAAAAAAAAAAAAAAGGATGAATCCCAAGGTTCAATATAGCAGCCAGATTTTAAGGATTTTGAAGAAAAGTACTCCTAAATGGAAAAATCCATAATGTTTTGTGCTCTTTAGTTGAATCCATAATTATACTCGATCTGGGATTTACTTTCTCTTTGCACAAGGTAAGATGATCATGAAAGGAAGTAACACGAGATAATTAAAGCGAATCCTACAAATTTTTAAGGAGTAACAACAGATCCGTCGAGTTCTGCCATGTTATTTTAGGGAAGAACGAGTTATTCTCTTTCTAGCCACCATCACCAACAGAAGGTATATACGTAAATACTCTCCAGATTCAAATGATGAAGGCATTGCCTCCATACAGCATCATGTTACCTCCATGTAAACCCATCAAATATCAGAAGTATGGGTTTGCTCACTCCTATGCTGAATGCTTTCCTAGAATGCTAATAATAACAGAGAAAATACACACATGCTCACACATACAAATTGAAGTTTTCTGCTTTTGAGAAAAATAGACATGATACGCAGACTTAAGTAGATGGTGCGCAGTTAATAGTCACCAGATGTTTTAAATGCGTGCCTTAATCAACTTCAAACAACCCTTTTGCTGACTCTACAATCATCTCAAAGCATGCCCACTGATGGAAGAATTAACTAATACGACTACAACTTTCGCTATAGACTTTTCCCCTAATAGCAGCATATAAATTGAAACCTTAATCAGTTCAACTAAACTTAAGCAAAAGATACACAAGGAGCCATCTCATGCAACAGTCAAAACAGATACCAATTACGACAAAAGAGAAATTACCTGAGATAATGAAGCTTGCTCATCCTTGGAATATGGATATTTCCTAAGCAACCTTGCTTCCCGGACAGATAGAGCTATACACCAGAAATCCCGGTCTCCTTGATCCTTCCTTGTAGAGCATTCTGCTAATTTTCCTATGGAAGGATGACTAGGGTTCTTCGAAACCTTGATCATCCAACTCAGCATTTCTGTAAACACATCACGCTTCCTCTTACGAGAACTGTCAAGAGCAAATTGATTTGCTCTTGCAGCATTTCCTAAATCTTTACTGTAACATAATTTGTCGTCATCATCAACTTTACAGATGTTCATGCCATTCTCCGCTTCACTACCATTTCCAGTATCTGGCAAATGCAGCTTCTGCTTGAGCACATCATTTACATGATTGTAAATATTATATATACCATTTTCACCATCCCTACTTCCCGATTCTTTCCCATCGGTCGAGAAATCCCTAAACCTTTTCTCTAGCTCAAATGACAGCAAACCCAAGTTCCCTCCACATTCGTAACTTCCACTGCCCGATATCCTATCCCTAGTAATCCTATTCAACCACTGGTCCAACTCGTCCAAATACTTGAAATATATCAACTTAACAGACGCGCAAAGCTTATAATCAACCCCGAACTTCTCAGCAACCAAACCCCACAGTTTATCTTCTGAAACCGAGCGGAACCCGCCCCTATCCCTCACTAAACAAAACAACTTGAACAAGTCCACGGACCGGCCGTCCCCCAACAATGCAGGAATGGGTCTAATCCCATTCTTGGCAAACACACCTCTTAACAATACCATTAAAACTTGATCAAACAAACATCTCAATTTATCATCACAACTTCCCCAATTTATATTATCATCACTATATGATAAACACACATCCATAAGCTCATTGGACTCACTCTTTTCGGCACATTTCTCCTCTAACCCATCTTCAAAATTTGACAATTTTGCCATAAATTCCCACTCTCTATCCCTCCTAAATCAATGATTATACTAAGAAACTTCTTAAACACGTTTGAGAGAGCAAAAAGATTTGATCTTGAGGGAAATTACTCCCTCAAAATTCTCAAAGTTCTTAGCTTTTTTTTTTTCTAGTTAACAGTGACGAATATCTAAACAAACCCACATCATATATAATCAAATAAATGAAATGGGCGTCAAAGATTCAAACTTTATTGTAAAATACCTTGAAATTAAGAAACATGCAAGAAAAATGCCCACTTCTTCTTCTCTTTTTTCTGCAAAAAAAAAAAATCACCTGAATTTGGGTGTCTGAATTTTGGACAGCTAAGATTTGAAGAAAATTGAGGGTTTAATGAAAAAGGAAAAATATCAATTTTTTGATGAAATGAACCCAAAATTAAAAATTGATTTTATTTTTCTTTTTATTCAACTAATATAATTATTTGGGTTTACCCTGAAATGGAAATATTGGAGAGGAGGGATGAACAAAGATATTGAGGAATGATTATCATTAATGGAAATATTACCCTCAATCACATGGAATTAGCTGGAATTTTAAGTGTTATTGAGGAGAAAATGGACAAGGGATTATGGGGGAAAATATTAATTAATTGTGTTAAACTTACAAATGAGGAACAATTAGGGGTCAAAAGGGTTTTTTGGGAACTCTTCTAAGATGGGGTTTGGAAAAAACCCTAGCAATTTTAATTTGAACTTTGATCAATTTGGTATGGGTTTGTGAAGCAAGAGGGGTGGTGTATAAGATCCTCTTTTTAATTAAGACAATGATTTTTATCTCTTTTTGTTATGATTATAATTATTTTCTTAAGGAAAAAAAAAAAAAAAAAAGCTTCGAATCACAAAATTTATTCATTTTCAACTTTTAATCCACTAAGGCCCTGTGCGATTGGACTGCATTTTTCTGATCTGATTTGGTTTGATTTGAATTGAACTGATTTGATTTGATTTGATCTGAACTGATCTGATTTGATTTGATCTGAACTGAATTAATTGATAAATTAACTGCAATTAGACGAATTAATAACTAGAATTAGACTAGATTCATTGATTGTTATTTGGATAATTCTGATCTGATTTGATTTGATTTAAATAAAACTGATCTGATTTGAATAAATCTGATTTGATTTGAAAACACTGTTAAATAAGTTGAATCGCACAGGACCTAATTATTATATTATTTCGACGGATATACATTAGGGGAAAATGCAGGTTCGGTAGAATATTTTCATATGAATTGTTTTTATTGTAAGCATTCTTTGCGGGTTTCGCTAAATTTTTTCTAAAAGTCATTGATTTAAATCACTCTAAATATGCTTTAACTCCATACCGGTTGAATTCTCTCGCCAAAGTCGCCACATATAATTAATTGAACACTAATTAATAACTTGCAATTGGGGTTGGTCAAAACTCAAAACTTATTATGTCAAAAAAAAAAAAAAACTCAAAACTTACGGTAAATTAAACGCTGAACACGAATGCAATATTCGACATTGTAAACAACTCAAAGACTCTTGGTTTCTACTTAAATCATCCGAGTTTGTTGACGAGTTCGTACATATATATCTTCGTTCTAATTTGATTAAATACAACCTTGTTTAAAAGCTCAAATGTGCTCGAAAGCAAGATAATAATAAGGACGCGATTACAAGTTCCGTGGAGACTTCAAAACTCCAATATCTCCTCTGTTTGCATATGGTGGCAAATGACCCAAACAATGCTTCATGAGTCCTCTTACGAGATCCCACAGACACAGAATATCAAAGCAGAACTATCGCAAGAGGGTCGCATTGGAGTGAGCCGAGGTTTGAGCTTTTCAGATGCGTGAAGTTCAGATGCCGGGTTGATATTGGGTGATTTGGGTCCATGAACTTTGATTAAGACGCGCGAGCAGCACACCTCAATTTCTTATTAATTCACTCTTCTGATACGTGAGCGAAGCTTGATAATGTTGTTTTGCTGATGCAAATGTATGCGTTATAATGTCGGCAAGTTATTTACTCCAGCCTAAAAAGTATTTACAAATCGTTCAAGCCGACATCTCAAAAAACTAGTCCAAGCTACTGCACCCATCACAATTCATGTAATATCTAAACATAATTCTCATCTACATATAATTCGTGCTCAGATAAAATTGCATATGATGGAAGGTAGCATAGACCATGGGGACATAGCACGACCAGGTACAAGTTTTCCTATCCACTGCTCGAACAACTAAGACGATGGATGTGGAAAAAAGAGCGTGAATCACATTCAAAATAAAGCTTCAGAAACAATGTAGCAAACATATTCACGTGTTATGTGAGGAAGTATAGAGAAGTCTAAGAGCTGACAAGAGCCTCTTCTCAATAAATGTTCAGGGAGAATGATCTTTCTCTTCACTCAACTTCCACAAGGAAAAAAAAAAAACATTGAACAAAAGGGAAAAAGTTTACTAGTCTATTGTTGACAGAACTGTACAACTATATATAAATGAGACCGAAAAAAAAAGGGGGAGCTGGATTGGTACGAAAGACACTGGCCTCTGATAATAAAAGACGATCCATCTGGTAGTATGAAATACAGAGCGGATGACCAACATGGAGTTCAACGCAGCATTGTATTGCATGCTACCAGATTCAAACCCCGGTCACAAACTCACAACCATGGGTGGTTCTGATAGAGTCAATTTAAGCTTAAAAGAGAACACTCCAAATAGCAGAGAAAACACGGACCTACCGTGAAACTTTCATCTTGACTCCTGCCTGTAAATTGTAACTATGTAAACCCTTATTTCCCCTTTTCCTTTTGTTTCAATATCTACAGTTTGAAAAACACTTTGAGATATGCACCATAGACCACTCATGGCACTTGGACCACTAAATTACGATACCAGGTTGACCAGCAGCTAACTCGTAATACAAATCCGGTGTTTCCAGAATGCAACTGGTCATGGCCTACAAAGTCCCACATAGCTAAACATTCAAGCTCCCATTAAGGTTTCATCAATCACCACTTCCTGCATTGTAAATCAGAAAATTATGGAAACGAAAGAGGTGGATGTAAAAGGTGATTTCTATGTTACTCATCAGTTGAGTACAAAATACGGAAACATCAGAGCACTAACCTGATCACACACAGGACAAGTGTCGCTTCTTTCCATCCACTCAAGAATGCAGCATAAATGGAAATGATGCTCACATTTAGTGAGCAACTTCGGATTCTCCTCTGTGTACTCTGCATGTAAAAACCGGCACGAGATATTAATGACTACTATACACCATATAGAGCACTAGCAGCATGTCGGCCTTAAAAGATTAAAATGGTTACTACTCCCTGTATATACATATATATCGTTTAGCCTCAAAGCAATAGAAACACAAAGTCCGTAATGACAAAGCTAAAGCGATAACAAGTCGTCAACCTTCTGAAAATCGATTCTAACTTCCATGTTACACAACACTCATAACTCAACCAATACATTGAAAACAGGGACATGAAAATAGCAATCACAGTTAGGCACAGGAAGCATAGGGGAAAACTAAAGCTATTGGCCTATTAGAGTGCCTGAATGCATGAAACTCCTGTAAATGCAGACGTTGAATAAAAAATAAAAAGTAAAAAAGAGTTCAGTCGTTACCTTCAAGACATATTGGGCAATCCTCCTCCTCTATGACTGCGACAATTGACTTAACAGGCTTCTTCAAATCATCGTCAAGCAACTTTGATGGGGTAAGCTCCAAAATAGATTCTGTTGTGCTGTCTGTATCCTTCAGACCCTTTTCCAAATCTCCTGACGGATTGGCAAATGCCTCCACAGAACTAGAATGTGTAATTTCAGATACTGTGCCACTCTTGGTACCATGAGTATCTCTACTTCCACGTGGTGTTTGAGGATGTCCTAAATCAACATCATATGGAAGAGGAGCAGGAGGTGCAGTATATGTGTCGGGATTTGATGTGTCCAGATTAGTGTCGACCAGCAGTCCTCCCGATATTCCCGAGGGTGCCCCATGGTTAGCTGATAAGGGCTGGCGTTCTTCTGATGTCCTTGGGCACTGCAGAGTGTTCAGAGTTATCAACAGCTCTCGTAATTAGTGCATTTACATACTTGCAAGATATCCACAAACTTCATATACAATGATTGGCTAAGCCCTCTCCAACAACTATCACAGCAAAGCATAGACCAGGGGAACTTAAAAATGCGACTCCCAACAAGTTTACTGATGCCAAAGACGTAATTACCTCATTGTCTTTCGTCTATTAAATGACAAAACAAAAGGAATGGCAATTCGCCAGCAGTAGTCAACACTTTGGCAGGACCTGATTATTGCTTTTACAAAGTGTATTGCATATACAAATATAATGGAGCGCTACAGTGCGCTATAAACGCATCAGCTTTGTTTAGCATGAAACGAAAGGCAGTTGCTGACACTGCTGTGTCAAAGCTTCAACAATATTGCCAAGTCTTATCATATTTCAAAACAAAACTACTCACAGAATAGTACGTCGGGGACCTAGCAGGTTCAGATCTCCTAGAAGAGAACCAGCAACAGCAGCAACCTCCCATTCGATCTCACTGGTCTAACCTAAACTGTTATCCACCTCCGACTATTTGCATCTGGCACATTGCCTGCTGTTTTCTGGTACAAAAGATGCCGAAAGAAATTAAGTTATATATACGATACAAAGCATAAAGATGAAGCTAATAGATTAGAAGGTCACCACATATAACAAGTAGATAAATTTGAACAATATTTCCTGAAAACCAGACATACGGAGTCTAATTTATGACAGGAATAAAGTTTACTTTGACCAACTGGCAAAAAACCAAACAGGTGAGTGGTAGACGGCTTAGATGCAAGAGGCAGGAGCGGATTCACCAAAAAAAGTGTAGAAATAGAATGATACTGTGGGTTTTGCAAATCAATTCAATCAACAATAAGGCACCAAACGACGAGTATAGATGATTTTAGGCATGATCCAGATGCACAATGAGGAAAGCATTCTAACAGCTAGAACTTTCTTCAGGAGTAGTCTTTCATGAATATCAGGGTAGGCTTTAAGCTCACAACGAGTGATGGTTATTAGGCCCATACGCTTTCACGAGCAAACCATATCTTCTTGACCCAATGTTAGCATTGTCACTACATGACCGGAGGGCAGGAGCATCTCAGCACTGACATAAGCATGAGCAATTAATGTATGCTCAAGTGATACTTATCATTGAATAGGTTTGACAGGCAGAAGTCTTGCACTGAAAATAGGGCATTTGCACTTATGGGGTTTTAATTGATGATGGATGATTGTTAGTGGGCCCATACACGTTCTTGAACCAAGATTAGCCGCTTTGCTACAGGACGATGGGGAACATCTCGAATTTCACGCAATAACATAAAGAATAGTGAATGCATGCTCAGAAGCTACTTATCATTGAAGAGCTTGACAGACAGTAAGTCTCGCACCCACACACCATGACGTTTTTGCTCGCATTTGCAACTACAAAATGTGTGTGATTACCCACAAGAATGCCCCGTGTAATAGCCCATTAACTTGCAGCAATACCTTATCGAACCAAATGACATGAAATCTCATCACTCCAACAAACCCCGTATTCATCGCAACTTGTTTCATCACAAACAACAATCTTAACATTTTCCTCAACTTTCTTCTGATCCTAAGATCACACCAAGGCATCCAAAATGCGAAATTCCAAAGCCCGTCCCTTAATCAGACATTCCGGACCCAACATCTATTAGATGCACAGTGAAACCATACAGCTCTACTCATGAGGAAAACATTCAGATCAAATTCTCTCATAAAACTACTTCCACAAAACCCGAAACACTGCCTTAGCCAACGCGTCAATCAATGTAATCATATCATTGTCCACCATCATTTTATCACTCAACAACCACGTCATATGGGTCCATATCTAGGCAGTCTCACCTCTATTTAATCACCCTTCCACCACTCTCAAAATGAGTATATACACAATTACAACCAACGATGTCAAAGAACGATCTCAACCAAAAGCCTACTCCGATAATTAACGCCTAATCAATGGTTCTATACCTTAAAAAAATCGACAGCGCCCGAATCCTTAAACCCTACTCCCAATTACACAAGTTATTCACATCAACACTTAGAGCTCAATTCCACAAAAAATGCCCAAACTAATTTCACTCAAAATAACATCAAAAACAACGAAATTCGAGCTTATTAAAAACAAAGCAAGAATAAACCCAAATTAACGCATGAAATATCCGGGCTAAAAAAACACAATTAAGCATCATCAAACCATATAATTATCACTAAACATGATTAAATTTTACGCTATTACCTATCCAATCAAATAATTAAATCAATAAATTATCAGAAATAACACAACCGATTAAGTTGATAACACAAAGTATATTAACAAAAAATCAATCAATTTATCAGAAAAATACAAACAGAGGGAATAAAATGAAACATACGATTGAAATCCAGAAAACTTCACAGAGAAGCTTAGATAAAATTATACCTGCTGATAAAATTAAAACCCTGATAAATATCAACAACCAAAAAAAAAAAAAATTCGTGTGAAAATTTCAACGCGGTATTTTTTTTTGGGGGGGATAAATTTTTAGAGAGAGAAAGTTGAGTGGAAAATTCGGCGCTCGGGTTTTAGCTCTCTTGTTTTAGAGAGAGAAAGAAAGAGAAGAAGAATATAGAATTTTTCTGGTAAGAAAAAGTATATTTTTATTTATGTAAATGCTGACAAAAATGGTGAATTTTGAATTACACGCGCTAAAGAAGATAGTGTTGTATGATTGTATCGACGCGCGTGCCTGGATTTTTTTGACAGCTGAGAAGTAGATGTGTCAACTTAAGAAAGTACGTGGAATTTTCTCATTTTTCTGTTTTAATTACACCTTATTTAATTGGATTACATTGCATAAATGATGTCGCTTTTGATATAAGTTCCTATTCACACATGTCAAAAGCTTGTTTTACGAGTTTGATGTCGAGTTAATTGAGTCTAGCGTTAATTGAACGAGAATTGTTTGCGTTTTCTGGTTTACATTATGTATGGGCATTGGCAAATAGCGAGATATTATATTCAAGTACGTTGTAGAGTTTGTAGACCATGACTAATGAAAAGGTCTTTGAATAAGATGGGAGGTTTTGGAGTGTTGGACTAAGAAAGTTCGTCTCATCATACAAATTCAAAGTGGTACTTGTCCACATTATGGGCCAAGTGGAACTTTTTGGAGTACTCCACCCACATTTAGGCCAAGTTGATGATTTGTAGGTCGCCTAATCTTGGAAATTGAGTGTTTTGTGTTGTTATAAACAAGTGATGATATACCATAATATAGTACATCAAGAGAAAGTCCTTCTCTTAATTTTATATGATGAGTCGTAGAGACTCGGCTAACGATGAGATTGAGATTACATTGTTTCATGGTACTGTATGAAGCACATTAATTTATTCACAATAGGTTGAAATTTATTGAGAAACAAAACTCAATATAACAATGTTTTGAAATAAATCAATGAGTCGTATGCCCCTGTCCCATTTTGAGCACCATTCCTTGTCCCTCTTCGATTGGATTTCAGAAATCCATTGTAGGGGTACACGAAATGAGAAATAAAACGGAACATGGGATGAGAGGAATGGGACTCGGTTTTGACACAAGGTAGCAACATATTGTCGCTGCACTTCACAAAATTGTTAAGAAGAACAAAACTCAAAGGTTTGGTCCATTTCCAACGAAATCACGTAAACAGTAAAAAGAAAAGTGAAAGCAAAGGCTTTGCCTTTTATTTCCCCTTTGGCCTCACCGTAAAATGCTTTACCCGCCAAAAACAATAAGTAATGAAGGTGATTAAATTCTTTTTTGTTGGGCCGATCGATCTCTTTTTCGTTCAACTCATGATTGAATGTCTGGACCTTTAGCCCTTTTGACCTTAATAAGAATTGGATGGGTGTTTTGCAGTATAGATTAAATTCAATTTTAGTTTATTACATATACTGAGTATAATAAATTGAAAAAAAAAAAGTGGTGAGATTAAATATTTCATTTGTACACTTTAATTTTTCTCTTCTATATTTTGAGTCAGAAAACTGAAGTATAAAAATGAAGTATAACTTAATTTGAGTGGTAAGATTGTTGGAAGCTAGTACAGATAATGCAAACCATTAAAATGTCAAAAATAGTACGTTGTACAAATGTAAAAACGTGATTACCATATGGAAAATGACAAACCTCAAACATTTAACGAAAAATCGACAAACCGCAAATCATTGTTGCCATATCCCTAAACCAAGTTCAACGAAATGGTGGACCTGTGCTGTCCACTCCAGGTCCAAGAAGAAAAACAAGTCCAGAGCATAATTTCTACCGGACTATTCGCACGTCATTTTTCTTACTTTCTTAAGCGACATCCGACACGGTGATTTTTGCATCCTCTAATTGCGACTCATGTGAGAAAGTGTAAAAAATTCACCTATGAGAGTGTAAAAACCACTACCCAAACACCGTGTAGCAGAATGTTAAATGAAGGGGAGCGATATGATGCACAGTGCATCACCATCGCACATATGCAAGGGCTTTGCGATCCTAGACCGCCGACCACTCTAGGATCAAAACACCCTTTGTTCTATATGTGCAATGGTGATCGCCACTTGTTTATCGACAGATATTCGGACCAAAAATCAGGCAATGAACTGGCACATATATAACAGAGATCAACTCAGATTACATAGATATTAACTTGGCTTTTCTAGATTACGCAACATTACAGGGTTAGAAATTCCGGGGGAGAACTGGGTTTTTCCAATAGCAGCAGCAGGTCTTTTCGAGTTAGGTTTCATCCTAAAAGTTAGGCTAAGATTTATGTATACATATATATAATAATTACATACATCAGAGAATTTTACTGAATTCCTGGGTAAATCAGTCACTCCCTACTTCTGTTACGGGTACTCCTCAGTTTCTTTGCTGCACGGACGAATTCAGCTATCACTTGTACCTCGTCGACTTGCTGCCATGTCGAAAATCAGATCAAGGGTCAGTAACCAAACACATTTGCATCATTGCATATTATGTGTGCCTGTGTGTGCACAGTATTGAAAAGGGGAAGGAGGGGACAGACCTGTGAAGCGAAATGGCGTTGCATTATATTGATCATCTGCTCTTTTGAATTAGAATCCATGCTCCCCTACGCAAAATTAAGACGCCAATTATAAGATTAGTCACTGGCATCAAGTTTCGTATCATACAGAAACAAGTACTTGCCAAGTATGGGTAATACTGACCAGGTGAAATTTGCTCAAGTATCTCCAAAGCGAGTCGCTTCCCAGCTTAGCAAAGTTCAGCTTCTGACAATGTCCAGGCACAACAGCATAAGTACATTCCGGTCAGCCAATTACAGGTTTAAACTATTCCACGGTCCACATAGGATCAATCAAGTAATAAGATCTAATACTAAACATTATACATGCATCATCATCACTTGTAAATTATCACTTAGAATGATTCTTAATTCTTAAAGAATGATACATACAACTTTATAGATGGGAACATAATTATAACTTCTGCTAATGATGGGACCAAAACCTTTTCCTCCACAATCAGACTAAACAATTAGAAATTCATAAAAATTCAAAGCTATGTGGATTGTGTTATGAATACATGGTCCAGGGTGAGGCCACCCTACAAAATGGCCTGGATTGCATTTTAGGTCCCCTATTATGCATGCTCCTACCTCGGTCAAATTGATATCGGCCACTTACGAAACATGAGATTTATAACGAAGCAAGCTGTTTGATAGTTTGATTTCCAACCCCAGTCACCAAAATGCATTAAAACAAATCCAAAACTTGGATAAGACGGGGCGGGGTGCCAAGCTAAAAACTACACCCAAATAAGTGTCTTGCCCATCATTTGGAGACAGACAAGGCATGCTGCCAGGACAGCAGTCAATCAAAGAACAGGATAGCGAAATGCATCCACTATGAGTCAGTAAAACCAGATTTTCCCCCGGAAGATTCTAATATATGGTCGGTCTTCTAAGAAAATGTTAGGACCACAGAGGTTTATATGATACTTACACATTGAGGAGTATGAATGTTGGTCTCCAATTCCTTAAAACAGTTCCGATTGTTTGCCTTCGCAGCTGCAGATGGAGCCCATGGTCTCGTATGGCGCACTCTTGGCCTGCTCACTTTGGGGAACTCAATGGTACCTGCAACATGAAGAAACAAACAACAACCACAAAATGAGATAAAAGATCCTCGATTCTGAAGTTTCCGACTGTGGATGAACCGACTGCCTAAAGTAGCATGCTGTAAGCTTACCAAAATCATGCTCCTTCGGTCCAAGCTCTGAGCTGCTACTTGAGTGATCAAATTCATCGTCTTCCTCATTTCCGGTAGGTGGTTCTAGCACACTCAATGCATTTCGTTGCAGCTTAACTTCAATCCCATTCTTCAGAACCTTCAATGTCAATACATTTTTCTCACTTCTCAGTAATAATGGTTGTAAACAAGAAATCAAAACTACCCACATTGCTTCTCCAACTCACTAGTAATACCAAATTCTACGAAAGTACAATCGAGTAATCGACCAATTCCACATTATAAAAGAATCTCTACTATGTAATCGGGACTTCTGATCAGTGATCACCCATAAGGGCCAGTTATTCATTCTTTTCAGGGAGAAATGAGAACATATTTCAACTTTCAACCCTACTCCATTAAAGTCTGCCCACTACTGATGATTACCTTCCTTACGCAACAAAAGAAAAAAATCAATTACGAAACAACGTACTAAACAGACGACATTGCCAGCATACTGTATCTTCCATCAATTCGAATCATCACAAGCATTGATCAAGTTCTGTTCAGTGACTAAATCCAAATTAGAGAATAAAACATGTTCAGCTCTTTCCAGAACACTTCAATTACTCCGTACTAAAAAGAACTCATATTATATCTCCAAAGAATCTAATTTTTCATTAAACAACCCCTTAAAACATAAATTATTCCGAAAGCAAACAATCAAATTCAAACCAATCAAACAAACAAATCATTACTACAAGTAAGCTGGCGCCATGAATCTTAACCTTCACAAAAGATCAAACCTTGTTTACATTACTTTCACCAGAATTCTCCCCCACAAAATAAACCACATTATTTAATCCAATCCAATCTATATAGATATCAATACCATTAACGACAATACGAATGTGAGTACTCGTATCAAGTATCGGCCTAGTGGTTAAGATAGAGGTAGCGCAAATTGCAAAAAACGCGATATCATTAAAAAAGGGTAAATAAAAAAAGATGTTGTGACAAGAGTAACAAAGAAGATTCCCTCAAAAAAAAAAAAGAGTAACAAAGAAGATAAAAAAAAATTACCAGCCAATGCCAACCACCAAGACCAACAGCTTTCTTGACAACACCTTGCAAACCCACTAAAACAGATTTTGTTCTGTTGTTACCAGTCACAATAACTTTGGTATGTCTTGGTAAAACTGTCAGCTCTTCATCACCACTCTCATCTCTAAATGGTGACATCACCCTTGCTCCAATTATCTCTGATTCTATCATTTTTTTTCCACCCAATTCTCCCTAAACTACCCTTCTATATATCACTACTTTTTTTTTACCACTCAATTTTCACCACTTTGATCATTCATCAAAACCAATAATTACCCAAAATGAGATTTTTTCACCCTAATTACCACTCATTCCCTCTAATCTCAAGAAAAAGCTCCAATCTTTGGTGAGACCCAATTATAGTTCCTGAAATGGAAATTCAATAAAAATTAGATTAAATTCACTAATCAAAGAACTAATAATGAAAAATGAAATTAACCCACATTATTGAATATGATTATGTTATTATTAAGAAATGCTAAATTGGATTAACACAATAACACTGACCTGTAATTTCAAATGCATTGAAATGACACCATTATTATTAATATAAAAATAATTGAGCTTCATCATCTTCCTCCAAATAAACTGCATGCATCATCAATATCAATGAATACACAATTACAAATCATTAACAACTACTAATATGAACTTCAATCTAACAACTTCAAATTAAGTAATTTCACTGGCTTAAATGCACAAATTACAATGAGATTAACTATTAACTAACCCAAAAACAACAATTTTCAAAAAAAAAAAAAAAAAAAAAAACTTTAAAACACAATAAAAAGGACATTAATTTAAGCTAAAACAAATATCATTATGCAGCTAGAATTTGAACTAAACCCATAAATTACTATAAATAGTAAGTATGATTAAACCCAAATTAATAACAATATACCTCAAAAAGAATTCAAATTAAGTGAGGAGGATTGTAATAAGAAGAAGAGTAACAATAAGAAAAATAATGTTAATCGTAAGAGTGAAGATTTTGTAAAATGTGAGATGAAAATGTAAATGTGATGTAACGGATCTATGAGTGGAAGTTGGGAGTAGGGAGCAGTTACATATCTTTTTTTTTCTCTCTTTCTATTTATATAATAATAATCATCAACTTCTTCTTCTTCTTATACAATTATTATTTTGTTAAAATAAAAGAAAAAGGTAAATAATAATAATAATGGAAAAGGTAAAATAATTGAGAAAATGGGGAAAAAATAATATTAAAATAGAAAATCTACCATATCTAGTTTAAGTGAATGAGGAGAGAGAAAGAGAGAGAAGAGAGCATGCAGTAAATGCTTACCAACTGCCATGGAAACGACCTGGCTGCAATTATCGTACGGTTTTTATTTTTATTTGGCCTTTTTATTACCGGCTCCACCCTGTTTAACCGGCTATTCCCGGTTTCTTCGTGACTTCCTTTTTGTCCCTTTTCTCGGCTTTTGTGTTGGCTGGCTTGGTTTGATTTGAGGAGATTTGTCGTTTTGTACACGGTACACCTAGTTTTAGTCTTCAGATAAGTGATCTAAGTCAATGGGTCAACTATTTGTCTTTTTTTTTTTTTTCTTTTCTAATGTTAATTGAAATTTTCGTGATTTAAAGTTTTGTTAATTATGTACTCATTCGTTGCCAATCTCTATTTGTATTACTAACAGATAAAAACGACATTATACTAAATTACTTTTTACTAATGTCGTCCCCAGTAATCTACAAATTACGAATTTACGATTACAACTTACAAGCAATAATGGACATTCTAGCCATACTAAAAACCTATCTCGTATTCGCATTGATTTGGTACAGAATACGGTAGTTTGTATGCAATTGCTTTAAAGAGTGTCAATTTACTGGATGTATGTCTGGATTACGAGCAAATCTTTGCTCTTGCGCCAATTTTTTCGCCGTGCGATCTCTTTGTTTTGCAAGCTCCTACAATTTTCATTTCTTCTTGTGGTAGGCAATCAAGTGTTTGGACTTTGGCCATTGGCATGATTTGTTCATGTCAGGTGTAGGGTCATGTAGTCAGAGCTAATGAGTGATTTGTGCACAAGGTATGTAGAGTTGGACACGTGTTGGGCCGTGTCGTGCTAGCACGGCGTGCAAGACGGCCAACTTGGCACGACCCGGGCACGGTCCTCGTGTTAGCGTGCTCGTGTCGTGTCGTGCCAAAATTTCAAAA
>JBBYHQ010317307.1:0-11818 GCA_038382645.1 Spergularia azorica | reverse complement strand
GATACGAATGTAGAGTTGAACATCACGCCTCTGTTTAAACTATATATGTATATTGAACCGTTTTATGAAAATTATTGTACTGATACGAATGTAGAGTTGAACATCACGCCTCTGTTTAAACTATATATGTATATTGAACCGTTTTATGAAAATTATTGGTTTGCTCGACTTCTGTTAATCGTCACATAAGAAGCTAATTAGGCTTGTTTGAGTACATTCCCATTGATAATCGAACGATACATACGCCATGACTCGATCGACCTTGAGACGTGGTTACGGATCCACCCAAATAAATGGGAGTTATGGGACTATCTGACTATATGTATGGCAATATTATTAGCTAGAAAGATGTATGTACGAGCGAGTGCAAGGAACTTCAATTTGTAGTAGCATTGCTTTGTACTATTCCTCGTAGATGATGCAAATCTTTGACCCATTCCCTTCAATAATGATTCAGCTTTCAAAGCAATTAGATCTATAAACAACTACTAGAAGTGTGAGATTATATAAAAGGAAATCATTTACGTGTACCTTTACCATCGGTCTCAATTTGACTTAGCATATGTCTACATTGGTAATCAAAACTAAATTTTATGAACTTCAACACGACCATAAATATCACGTATCAACTAGCTAGAATTCGATGCTCTCTATTTGTAAACACTTCAATATTTTCTCCAAGTACATGTATTTTTTTCCGCGAATTATCTCCGATTTCTTAACACAGCTAGCTAATTTCCAAACCCTATAATTATTGACTCATCAACTTGGTCTTGGAGGGACCAATGCCGCAGCTAAATTTAGTAGCTCCTCGCTTTGCCGTATGGGGCTACTAGTCACATCTTGATTTCCAGAAAACATTGACTGTCTTCTACTTTAATTGTATGTATGTACATACAGAATACAGTGTACTTCATTGAGATATACATAATTTTAGGTGGATGCCGAAATACATGTGTAGGGTACGTAAAATATATCATATCTGTAGCAGGTTAGGTGGATGGCGGAATCAGTAATTACAAAAGTTCGACCATATTTCCTGAGTAATTAGATTAGGGAGTAATTAGATTACCGATATAGGGTTGCGGAAATTAAATGGACATTTTTCTCTTTGGGTATTGTAGTCATAACTCATAACAACATAACGCAAAAGACTCGTAACACCTTACAACTAGTTAGCTAGGGTATGTAGTACCACTCGTGCAGTCGTGCTCTCGTGCATATGGTATGTATATTATACTCTATATTACATTCAATATATCAAACTCAACAACTAGATGCTTTTTCAAACATCATCGTTGCAATAAATTTACTTAATATTATGTCCCTATACGAATTATTTTATAGTAACGACACATACGTACAAAATTCAATTGATGAGCCGGGTGCAAAATGTTAAGTTCAATGCATCCGTGCGCACTGCATATATGATCTTGGAGCAATGCGGAGTTATTTATGCAAGAATATTCTCCATCAGTAGCGATTAGAGAAGCATAGTTTTTATGTCAATTAGTTTATCGTGTAAGTCGAAATCGACTTTCTATATTGGTTCCCGATTATTAATTATTTTTTCACTAATAACTCCATTTTGTAAGGAAATCAATTAACATTCGGTTTGGATAAATGAGAACAATTTGAACAAAATGTTGCTCGAGCTATATATGCAGGGAATCATGGAAATCCAAAAGCACCACGGTGAATAATGAGTAGTAATGTATAAAGTGAATGAGAACTTAGACCACTAGTACGAATGATCAAGGTTGATCTAACACTACTGTTGGATGTTGTTTTTATGCTCGAGATCGATTTCATCACAGCGATACACTAGTAGACGTAACCCAACTAAAACGCAAATATAATATCTAATTATTGCTAATAATAATTCGAGAGTTGGACATTTAGCTAGGATGAAGGAATTTAATTTGTCATGGTGTGGCACAAAAGTTTGGATTGGATGGCGACTCGAAGAAAAGGGAGGATCCGTAGAGAGATCCGTGGAAAGGTATTGGACACCAAAGCATGCAAAATTTCCAAAATTCCAAGAGCTAATCATGTTATTTGTACCATATATCATATCATTCATGGATTTATGCATGAGAGCTAACCACCAACGTCTTACTATTTTTCTTCATGCATATCCAACAAAATGATCCAATGGCAGGTGTGACAAAGCTAAAACCCAAATAAAATTTCATAATAGACGGTCTCTCGAACAAATTATTGAGTGGCGGCCAACCTAATTACAAACCAAACCATTAACTCAAATACTCAAATAAACGCCCCTATGTCATTTTATTAACACAAAACTAGTTTTTAAACAATATTCCTCGATTTTTTTGGAATAATTTAGATAATATATAGTACATGCATGTTTTCTGAAAATCGAGGTAGCTAGCCGCCTAATCAGTGCATTTCAATCAAGCACCCGCCTATATTCGCTCCTTACAGAACAAGACATTTCCCGAAACCAGAACCTTTCATTTAGGAGGGAGAGGACAGACTACAAATTGTAGTAAATCAAAAATCAAAATAATAAAGATGAGTAAACTGCGAGCGAGCGAGGGTTGACAAAAAGAAAGAGACAGATGCTGATATATGAGATAATTGAAGATGATCAGAATTATTCAGAGTCACTTTTTATTGGTACGAAAGAAACACAACTACCAAACCAAAAATCAAGCGCACGGAGCTTCAACAGTGTTTGTGTGGGCGCATACGAGCATACATGCACATAGTATATATGCATGATAAATCGGTGTACACGTATGGTACCCTGTAAAGGCCGAAAACTCTCAATAAGTGTGGAGAGAGACTTGAGAAGAAATTTCAACTAGGCATTAAAGTGGACTAATACTCTCCGAGTATCGAACAATAATATAGGTCTAATTATCAGACACGTTTAATATTATATGTGTTTTATAGATTATCTTAATTGGTCGCAGAGTCGACTAAAAGATAATTATCGATGACGCTAAATAGAGGTATAGTTCGACAATATTTTGTATTTCGGTAACAATTGACTCACGACATGGTGAGCAATTGAGCACACCTTAAGATATTCTCACTCAATAATGGTCGATTGTAATGTAACGTTATATGAAATGTGTTTACATATAACTTCGAAGTATGTATATATCGCTCTTTTGTTTATTTTAAATGTTTATTTGGTTCGAAGTTGATAATCAAGAGGAAGAAGGGAGTATCAGTTCCGCAATTATATTAAAATTAGTAATTTCAAATTGGAAACTTGGGGGTGATGTTCATCTAATTAGAGTCCATCCATTTGCACGAGTGGTATGTTTTGTAGCGTTGTGCTTCACTGTGCCACTGTCTTTTGTCTCCTAATAATAAGCCTAATTCTCTTCTCTTCTCAACCTTTTGAGAGGTGAGCTTAGCAAATGTCCAAGAAGATGTCGCCATTTGTATTGAATTCCAATACCTCTCACTCTTATCCCCTTTCCCTTTCATGCTCTCTTGTATGATTTTGGCTTCTAGACGTATCCATCGCTTTTAAATTAAATCTTCCAATCAAACCCTTTATTGGTTTATTAATTTTCACGTAATTGCATGCACTGATTATTAGTAGTTTGATGTGAAATGCGTGATTAACTCATTAAACTTGTCATTAAGCATTATGTTTGCAATATATCGTCCACCATTCTTAACCTCATGTATACCTAAATTTTTTTTGCGCACGTACGGTAGGATACCCTGTAGAGTTCCACTTCATAAAATAAGGACAAATATGATTGATAGATCAAAAACTTTGATTTTGCTACCAAAAAAAATCATGTGATTGCCATGTATTGGTGGACAATAGGGTGACTTTTACCCAACTCGGCTTTGTTTTAAAGATCAGAATATGCGTTTAGTTGTGGCTCATGCATGCCATTAAATGGCTTCAAATATTCTAGGGATACGGAATCATTTTGGTCACAAATATAGTCAAATAGTTATTATCTATGTAGATCCAACTCAATGATATGTAATTCAATTCGTTCTATAAAAACGACTAATTATAATCGGCTGGAACTCAATCAACTAAACTAAAACGTGAACGAAAAACTCAAATGAAATAACAATCACTTGGCAAACATCCCAAAACGAATCTAATGTTCTTTTGAAAAACTCGAAATGTAGGGGTAAAAACATAGAAAAAAGTGTGACGGTGATCTTAGCCGATTTTAGGATACGCTGCGGCGTTACAATTACACTTGTTCCAAGAAAAAAGTGGGGAACTATTTTGATATAAAAACCAATATAAATAATTGGATGTGATATTAAAAGTTCGAAAGAAATATAGAAATTCCGTGAGTAATAGAGTCACAAGTCGTGGTGTTGGGCTCGACACAAAGGAGGAGGGGTGCCGAGTGGGAGTGGGTGCCAATTTTTTTTGGCTCTTTTCAGATCACAGATTATGGACTGCACGTGTGCTTCGTATTACAGTTAGAATTTATGGGCAGTAGTAATAAATTTATAAACTATAGGATATACGAGTAGGTGACTAATTATTTCTGCTAGAATCTCCGTGCGCTTGTTCTTATGCGAAAGAGTATAAATTCTCACTAGATTTGATTTCTCTTGGTCTTGGTTGTTGTTGACTATATAAGGGTAAGGTTGTGTACAATCGACGATATTTTATTGCAGTGAGTAGTTAGAGTCTGAGAGACGGTGTTTCGATTGAGATGGAGATGATATTATTCTTGCTATCTAACTGTGAAATTTATTACTTATAAGAATAGGTGATTCTGCTTATCACGATTCACGAGTGTCGATAAATGAAAGCTAATTCTCTGATATGGTCGTGGAATATACTACATAGACATCATGTTTGGGCATAAAATTGGTAAAGGTATAAAAAAAATTGGGCCATGATAGTAAATTTCATTTTGGTAATGCAAATGTATGTATGTGATTCAATTGATGCATCTTTTAGAACTTTATGTTAGATTTGATCAATGAACCCATATGCAAGTTCGTACCATAGATGTTGGATACCAGTCTCAAAACACCAAATTAATAATGTTCTACATACATTTTATTATGACATTATTGTTCATGATCTATCATTCGATCAATATATTCTTCAAGAATAGAGTATAAAGCTATTAATAATGATGGACATAGATTATGCGTAGGATTAAGAATAGTCCTTCAAATTATAAAAGAAGATATACTTTAGGATTTACTAAGTTTTAGGTTATTATTAAAAGTATCACTCAACAAACAAAGGTTGCCAAGAGTGTGTGCTTCCAACCAACATACCACTCCGTCCCAAATTAAACTTCCCATGAAATTTGAAATCCTCTCACATAATACTATTCCATGGGAAGTTTAATTTGGGATGGAGTGGTATATATCAAAAAAAAAAAAAAAAGATTCCTGGCTACCAAGCTAGCTCTCGGTTGGTTCCACTAAACCACTCCCCCATGTGTCCAAGGTCCCCATTGCAATTTGTGTTGGCTTGCTTTTGAGTGCTTGTCTTTGCTGTGGTTTCATTCATAATCTTACGGCTTAATCTACGGTGCTTATGGTATACATCATACGTTAAAGTTTTTGGAAGATATTATCGACCATGTTTTAATTCAAGTGGTTAGAGGCTTGATTTCTAGCCTATAAGGCGCGTGGTTTACACCGAATACTAATCCTACTTAAAACAATACTCGTGATGTTCATGCTTAAATCTAAATCAGACAATTTTCGATTAAGATTGCTCAACACAGACTTGGGAATGAAGTCAATGAACCGTCGGATCTGAGCTGAGCTCGGAGCCTCAGACCGTACCGAGGCCACATTAACTATTTGACATGGCTCCTTGTATAGTTGCATGGCCATAATAAGAGGGGATAATATTCATGCAATATTGCACTTGTGGGGTTGCCCAACCTTGTTATTTCACTTAGCAACAAATGAAAAATTGGCCATCTCCATGTTATGTCCTCGTGGGGGAGGGGAGGGAGGGATCGCATTTCCGATTGTCCTTTTGGGCTTTATAGTTTATACTCGATTACATAGTTTGAAATGTGCCAAATTTTCATGTGGCCCTTTCTTTCCACTAATATGGGTTTAATTTGTGCCTTCTATTAGATATGGTTTGGCTAATTGGATGTTAATCCGTGCCTTCTTGGGCTGGAGTGCAAGTTAATGTTGCTTCTTCTTTGCATTTCTTCACACTAATCATCAACTAGAAGTTATAAACGCAATTATACTCCCTTCGCTTCGTTTCATTTCTTGATGTTGTTTCTTCTTTGAGTTTCCGTGGAATCTAGACCAAACGTTAACAAATCGAAAGAACGGAAGCATTAGTAAAAAAAATCTATTTTCACTGGGCCTCATTGTTTCGGTGGAGTGATGCTACCTACCGAACAATATGATGAGTATGCACACAATCAAAGAGAGGAAAACGGTGAGGTTTACGGCTTAACCATATTAGTAGCAAATTAAATCACGTTTTAAAAATTTTCGTACATACCTTTGCCTCACCTATATTATTACGGCATGCAACCATATAACACTATGCTACACCAAACATTCGTCATAATGTTAGCGTTGACTTGAGAAAAAGCGTGCAATTCCTAGTACAGTACGTGCAACAATGCAGCGGACTATTCATCTACAACATAGCAGAGAATAAATAGAGAAACGTCAAGTATCAAAATAAATGCTAAACAAAGACATGTTTAAAATCTTGCATGGACCTGAACCTACAGCCTACTGTAGTACCTCTGTTTCTGTTGTCCGTCCATTTTCGGCTCTTTTCTCTCGTCGTTTAATTAACACGTACAGTTGGTCACACCTAAATATACACATCTACATCTAAGTTAAGTTCATCATAAATTCATAGTAGCAGTTTAATTGCTTTTACATACGTACTTTCATTCTTTTTACTGTAAGACGGTGAAAGTAGTTCTAGTCACAATTTCGTGTAAGTAGTCCTCTTTATCGTCGGTTGATTCTTTATGAGTTTATGACCAGACCAAACTTGATTATGATTTAAGGGAATTGATCGAGTAGTAATGAAATTGGATAACGGCGTTATAATAGTGACATTAACATCGATAAACTTGCCACAGTCGGCAGGACTCGAGTCAGCTCAAAAATGATTATTGCTTAGTTTGTTGTTAATCTTTTCCTCTAATGCAACTAACTCAACTTAAAGGGTAGATCGATGGTTGCAGCCATGTTTTCCTTGTTTCTCCTTAAGCCTGAAAGTTCAGTTTAGAACTATTAGAGGCATGCTTAATTAGTATGTATAACTAGAGTTATTGGCCATCGATCAACATCAACCACGACAATACGACATTTATAATTAGACTAGTTACGAGACCAGTAAGATCGGTATTTGAAACTAAGTTAAGTGAAGCGTACTATGTAAGGTTTCTATCGCGTAATGTTTGCTCCTTAGCTTTGTCCTAGCTAGGAGTATAGTTGCTTTCATTCCTTAATGTATCTTTAATGGATTGATTTCATTCTCACGTACATAGTGCTAGATTACTAGTACGATCGATACGTACCAATGTACTAGCATATCAAAATTGAGGTTACAAGGTCCAACCATGTGACCCGTCTTCTTCGATCAATTCGTGGCCTCAACTATGGTAGAAAGAGATAGGGTATGTCAATATGTCATATGTGTGTGGTGTCAATATGTCATATGTGTGTGGCCGTGTGGGGCTTCATTTAAACTTTGCGGAAAGTCTAATAGCTGGCCGGAAACAATCGATCAAATGTTGGATTCATAATACGGAGTACATGTTTGCATTGTTGAAATTTTTTCTTTTGAAATGGTGTTGGATTAAAGAAACGAAATGGGTTGGGAAAAACAAAAGTTCAACAAACTGGGTTACATGTAGGCCAAATCACATAAAAGCGCGAAATCATAATGTTATTGTGTGATTATGTACCACACAAGTATGTACATCATCGTTTCCACAAAGTAGCTGTCCGTTGAGCATGTCTAGCGCCTGAAATGCTCCCCCTCCATCGCTTCTCTACACATGGTAAACACGTCCACATTAACAAACGTCCACAATTTCACGATATAGTAAGCGCCATTACTTATTTTTCGCTTTGTCTTACATTATCGTCGATCACTTATAATGCTATACCATATCACTAAAATTATGTGAAGTACTACTGATCAGAAAGTAAGAAAAAAATGTACGTAAATAGTACCTTGTAGAAATCAACAGCAACAAAATTGGCCCATCTATTTGCAGCAGCGTCATGACACGTTCGAAGCATTTTGATCAAATTGTTGGAATTGTCTACACAAGAAAGTTCCTTCCAAGGAACTGACCTGATATAATTTACTAGAACTAGCGACTTCGTTGTGTCATCTAGTGTAGACGATTCTCCCCTGTTTGTACAACTTCCTGCTTTCATCCCGTCATCTCCGTCTGCGAATCAAAGTACGAAAATCCAAGATCGAGAACATGTCAAACTATCTACTTAAAAACGAGTAATCGATCATAGATCATTTTTACACTCTCCAAATTGATTACAAGCACAACGATCCATGTTAAGTTCACTCGGGCCGGACCAAGAACTGGTTGAGCTGCCGGCCCAAATTGGCCATGGCCCAATTCGGGTGGGTTGGGCCTTGGTTCACGTCCCCAATACTAGGCCCGATAGTGAAATGGTTTAATTGAGAGCGTAAAAATCATTTTTCGAACACGATGAATGTTAAATTAATTAAAGAAAGTAAAAGAAGAGTAAAGGGCGAACTGAGAAAGGGTAAAAGGGTAAAAGGGTAAAAAAGTTACATTGATTTTCGACCATGAAGTTCCACTGATATGCGATGCCTTCACTCTGTTGTTTAGATTTCTTAGAAGTGAAAACAACGAGCCTTTGATTGTTAGCCACCATGTCACTGACCAACGGCCAATCTCGGCCTTGGCTCGGCATTTTCGAGACCGGGAACCAGTATTTCATGAGCCCCGAATCGTTGAACACCTTGGTTAAACCGTTTGGTGCGTTGACATAGTCCTCCAAGATCAATGTCACAATTTCTGTTGGGTTAGAAGACAAAAATGCTTCAATCTCTTTCATACTATCTAATGCCGGTTCCTGAAAAATCGAATGTTACGAGTTTATTATGGAGTAATAATCCTTGATTCTAAGAAATCTATTAGAATAAAGACTGGTCGATTAATTTGTACACCCTCTTAAACGTCATTAATGAACGAATAATGTAATTAATTCATGTTAATTAGTGATGTAGGTGTACGTATCTACATTAGACGTAAGATGAATAAGAAGATTTGAGGAAAGTACTCACGAATGCCGTGAAGTCATGGCATTTCCCACCAAAGGAATGGCATAACCATACATCACCTTCGAAGTCGTATACATCAAGCATCAATGCTCGAACTCCATTCTAAAAAAAAACGTAAATGTAAGAAATGTATGTACAAAGATTAAAGATACAAATGAGTGTTGAAATTCAATTATAGCAAAAAAAATAAAAATAAAAACTTACATGCAGTTGTTGAGTGATGGTGTCTTCTTGATTTACCACGGTAACTCGAGGAATTTTAGTATGAGAAGGCTCTCCATTGATCGCGTAAGAGTTATGTGTCGTCAAGAATGCGTATTTGTTGAAAGGTAGCGTATTGTTCTACAACATTATTTTGGTAACACCGTAACGCAAACTATTATAAATTCGTAAGAAATTAAATACCGTAACGCAAATTAAAGTAGCTAATATTAAAACAGTGATTACTCGGTTTAATTGATGCAACTTTATGATTGTACATGGTTCAAACTTCAAACTTCAAAACAAGGAACTTGAAAAAGAACATATGAGATTCACAATGGCTCAGGTGAATTCGAGACCCACCACTCTTTATTGTTCTATATTTAAATTCTGATCTAACCTTAGCGAATCATTATTGTATAAACTCCGATGTAAAAGAAGCAGGTGGTTTATGGTTTATTGGTTATGCATTTGGGTCCCAAAATCGCAAGTGTATGCAATACTCTAGTAACTATACTAGTATCATACAGTGATACAGATGATGTTCGCAAGTTATATGGTTGTAATAAGTTGTGGAGCTAATGTGTGTGATTGAAGCTAGGCTGTTTTCTTGCTATATATAATTCATAAGTTGTCATTTCTGGTCTTCTTCGCAAGGTGACAATTGTACATGCATTTGCACAAATCATGTGAGTGGACATAGATTCATAACCACTTCTTTACTAATAAAGCCATTAAATGTGTATAGATTATAATATAATTAAGTGAACTTTGGATCAAGTCAATTACCGGCAAAAAAGACTATGGTGTTAATTCACATACAAGGAAAATGAATATGATGTGTAGAATCATAGAAATTCAACTTTCAAAAAAACATAAGTGAAAAAGAATCAAAGAAAATCATTACATGCTCGGTATAATAAAACTTGTAATCGACTAATGATATTGTAGTATCTGAAAACGTTATTTCATTTTCGTAAGATATAAATATGCAATTACGGAATAATAAACAAGAATCAAAGAGTAATATTTGGCATACCAGGAGTTTAAATGGATTGGTGGTGACACTTCTAACACATCGGGGTCCCTTTAATCCCGCAACACACCCAAAACAATAGAACCCTTCTTCGCACTTATCACACGAACCAATCACTAACTCCTTCAACCACAAAACAATAAAAAGTAGAAAAACAAAAGAAAAAATGGAGAATAACACAAAAACACACTAATTAATAGTTCATCCAATTACTAAAAATCGCGAAAAATATGCAAATAGCGAATTCGAAGCAAGGTAAAAAGATGAAAAACCTTGCAATCTCCATCATCATTAGAGCAAGCATAAGAAAGGCTAAGGGAAGATGAAATTGCCGTAAGAATAAAAAGGTATGATAAAAGAGGAAGAACCATTTTTTTGAATTTCATGAGAAAACTTTGATTTAATTTGTTGATGAAATGTAACAGTGGAATTGAAAATTTATTACACATTATTATGGTAACTTTAAGGTCATACTAATTGCGATTTGATCTAGTATATCATCCAAATTCACTTGATTTCGTTACGTATTTGTTTGTTTCTTCTTTTACAAGGTGGAGGGCATATGGAGATGAATGTAGAATTCATGGGTACAACACTAATGTGGAAAAATGACGATTGAGTTTCTGCTCTACAAAGCAACAAATCCTAGTGATATTGTGGATTATTATTTAATTTGATCGCGATCACATACTTATAATTTTTGTAAAGTCATTTGATGTACATCACCTTTAGATTAGTATGTATTATCATTTCTTGTATCACGCGGCGTTACAAATTAAAGCTTTAATACAAGCTAATTAGCCACCGTACTCATATTCATATTTTTTTAAGTCCGATCGATACAAGTGGTACATACTCCGTATATTATAAATTGAAATTGGGTAGTGACGACTGTGGCACATTATCTTACAAGTACCGAAGTTGAGTTTTAGGAGCAAGTCATCATAATTATTTTACAACTATTGGAATTTGGAGACATTATTATGAAATTTTAACTTCGGTCTATTCAAAGGTATACTCCTTAATACAAAGTGTACTTGTTGCTCATGCAAATGCAAACGTATATATTACACATATTCGAATCAAAAGAAACGACAAACAAACAAATACAAGCATTTATTCACAAAAAAAAAAAATCATTGGTAACTACATTCTCAAGAAAAAATATTTCACAATTTATTCACGTATTCTGTATTTCTACACTTCCCATGAAAATTTTTATTTGTTGGGGTTGGAGAAGAAAGTGTTGATGGAAGGCATAACTTCGGGAGGACGAGTCCTTAAGAACTTTCGAAGTCCATGCT
>JBBYHQ010317296.1:0-16230 GCA_038382645.1 Spergularia azorica | reverse complement strand
TAAAATAAATTTTAATTGTTTTTATGGTGAATTCTTGAAATCTGATTGGTTTGGTATATAGAGTAGGACAAATAATGAGACAAATGATCGCAACTGAAATAAACAACCCCGTGAGATCACGGGGCAGAAAACTAGTTAGTTATTATTAGAGGCCAAAAGAACAACATACGTGAATATATGTTAGCCTCATATTGTTATTGACTCATTATCACTCGTAGTCATCATACATTCATACCCACAAAATGTACAAGGTACACACACAATGACCAAATGACAGGTCTCAAAACAAATGTTTATTATGTGTGCTTAAGTAAGCAAGTATAACTGTAGTCTATTTATATTTGGTCATATTCATCGTAGACATTTTTATCACATCAATCGTTTTCATGCTAGATTAAACAAATTACAGATAAATACGTCCGAACAAATAAAAATGGCAAGATAAACATATAAACAATGTATTAAAATAATATTTAGTAAGATATTGATTTGCTCTAAGGCTTGAAAGCAACATGGTGGAGAACAACTATGATGTTGAAGTCATGTACGTACGACTACATGTATATTGTAACTTTGTAAGTGTGCAATTAGGGGTATACGTTTTTCTAAAGCTAGTCCGGTTCGATTTTTCAACGAAATAAGAGCTACGCCCTCCGTTTCATTAGTTTCATTCGAATATGCGAGATGAATTCAAACAAAACATAAAGAATCTAAAAAAAACGGAGGGAGTATATATCTTTTGGTCCTCCATGTCAAAATCGAAAATATTTAAAGCTAATTTCAGACTGGTTATACAAACAAACTATAATTCTTTTTAATTAGTTTTCAACCAAAAGTATTAAAAATAATAGGACAAATTTCTAAATCCTACCTTATATATTTACAATCTTCCAATTTCCTACCTTATATGCCCAAAAATATCTTTTCCTACCTTACAAAGTGCTCTTTTTATCAAATTCCTACCAAAAACTTTGTTTCGGCCATTTGACTGTCTATTCCGGCAGTTGACTCTCATGTGACTTGCACATGACTTAATTTTTGCTGAGACTTTGCGTGATTTCTTCCCCAATTACCCATATCAAACCAACATTTTTTCTCAAAAGACTTCTCTGCCATCTCCATATACTTGGTTCCTCTCCAAATCCTTCCTTCTCTACCCTCCAAAACCTTGAATTTCACTTCTAATTTTCACCCTCTCATCATTATTACTGCACGTACTGCGCTTTTTTAACAGAAATCTGGGTTGGATTTTCTTCTATCTGTGCTTTCCGACATTGTAAAAAGAACAACAAAAGAATGAAGGGGAGAGAGATAGAGAGAGAAAAGAATGAAGTGAGATAGAGGAAGAGAAATAAGTGAGATATATGGAGGGAATCTGGTAAATTTGAGGAAAAGGAGGGAAATCAATAAAATTGGGGGAAATTGGATAGGGAAATAGCAAACAATTGTAGGGAAATCACCAAATGTAAGAGGGAAAAAAAGTCAACGCCGGAATAGACAGTCAAACGGCCGGAACAGTGTTTTTGGTAGAAATTTGATAAAACGAGCACTTTATAAGGTAGGAAAAAATATTTTTGGACATGCTCCGTATAAGGTAGGGAATTGGAAGATTGTAAATATATAAGGTAGCAGTGCTTATACCATGCTCCAAGGAGCACAAGGAGCATGGTAGTCCTCCTCACAATAGATGAGTGGGGATCATATATTAAAAAATAAAAAATCATTTTAAGTATGGTCCCTACTCATTTATTGTGAGAAGAATCACCATGTTTCTTGTACTCCTTGGAGCATGGTATAATTTGCGCAGTAACGCATAACCAAAACCATGATTTTGTTTATTTCAAAAAAAAAAACCATGATTTTGTTAGATTGGCGGATTGGATACTAGACCGGACTCCTACACCGATGCATTCGCTTCCATCCCGACTTAAAACGCGTCACCTGAAAAAACCAACCTCTATAACGGTTCGAGCAATTGACCTTAATCAACCGTAATGAACCACACCGTTGGAGCCGAGTCAGCCGACCAAACTCCCGCAAACACCAACCTATAAAAACTGGACTTCCAACGTCCCCACCTGTCACCAAACAACCATGCATTTCGACACACTTTCCTCCTCCGCCGTCACAACCACCGCGTCAACGTCATCACCACCACCACCACCACCCGATCCCTTCCCATCCGCGTCACCACCACCGCCAAACCCCCAACCGCCGCCGTCAAATCAACCCCCAAAATACCCAATCGAATGGCCGGACGACGGAACCCTAACCCTAGATTGGATCTTCAATCTAATGTCAACCTTCGATTTCTCTTCCAGAAATCTCCGGCCGACCGATCTCCCATCCGTGTTCCCGGTCCCGGTTTTCGACAAACTTATACTACACGGCTCCAAAATGTTGCATAAGGAGCCCAATTGTGTTATGATCGATGATGTCGGTGATAATTCGACCGTTGTTGTTGTCGGAGATGTTCATGGTCAGTTGCATGATGTTCTTTACTTGCTTAAGGATGCTGGGTATCCTTCCGACAATCGGTTTTTTGTGTTTAATGGCGATTATGTTGATCGCGGCGCTTGGGGTTTCGAAACGTATGTTTTGTTGCTTGCTTGGAAGGTTTGTTGCTGGTACAATTTTGCCTCGTTGCTCAATTATATTGTTTTTTTGTTTTTTCATATGATAAAGTTGTTAAAGTTTCAATCTTGCTGCTGAAGTTTCAATCTTGGTGCTTACTTGAGCTCAATGATGTTGTGTTGATGTGTATAATTGTCGGGTTATCGTAATTTGATGGTGTATAATTGGGTTTTCTTTGTGAGATGAGCTCAATGATGTTATGTTGATGGGTGTAATTGTCGAATTATCGTATTTGATGGTGGTGTTAAAAGTTTCAATATTGCTGCTGAATTGAGCTTAATGATGTTATATTGATGGGTGTAATTGTCGAATTATCGTATTTGATGGTGGTGTAAATTTGATCTTTGTTTGTAGGTTATTTGATTTTATCTTGGTGAAATGAGCTTAATGGTGTTTTGTGGATGTAGTTAATTGTTTTATTCATCGGACTAGTAACTGAAAGTATTATTTGTAGTGTGTAATGATCTTGCTGGTGCCACAATGTTGTCAAGAATTGTGACAATTTCGATCCTTATGTGAAATGAGCTTGACGGTGTTGTAAAATCGCGAACTTTTTGTCTTAAATGGTTTGTGATTGCGTTTTGTTTGCTCATTTTATGATTGTGAATCCTCGTGGAGCTTGATGCTTTACACTTTATGTAGAATTAGGAAGTTTTTGTTTGATGGATGTGGTCTTTTCATATGCTTGCATTTGGAGAAGTTTGCTCCTTTTTTTTTTCTCCCCCGCCCCCTCCAGTGAAGTGAGCTTTATGTTGTACTTGTACTGTTATGCAGAATCATCAAATTCATGTCTTTGATATCCATGCTTAGTCTAGGAAACTTTCGTTTGCTGTCAAGGAATGAGCTTGTGGTGGTCGATTATCATATTGAAGACTAAAATTATGGAGTTTGAGGCTATATTTTATGAGGTTACATTGTGGCTGATCGAACCACTCTTCAGTGATGCTCTTCACGCCAACCGCCCACCCTGACTTAGTTTGCTAGCATACTGGGGGTAGTTTAGCTGATATTGTAATTGGTTGTCAGCTTGCTGAAGTAGCAATGTGTCCTTGAGTTTGACTACAATGTAAAATTATTAGTTCAAGCGCAAATGGTTCGGCTATCCAATTTTAACTAAGGTCACATTAAGCACTAGCGCTGTGCTTACGAGGGTGGTGGGGCAAAGCATGATGATTTGTTGGTGATTGATTTAGTGGGTAGTTGTTCACTTGTTTGATACTAAATAACCATATATCAACTGAGATCTCATTCCCTGCCATAGTTAAGGTGACACTTAGAGAGTTAGAGAGCTTGATCGACAGAAGCTTTCACTGATGTTATTTCTAGGTTGACGTTCAGAAATTATGACTTGGATGGATAGGTAACGTTCCAGTAGGCAGACCTGGCTGCATTTTGTTGCTAAGTATTGTTTGCTTTGTGCGCCTGTTGAGTTAGGCTTCATCTGTAATGGAGTATCCGAGATCTGTTTTCAGGCTGTGATTTCGCCAATTTACAATGGAAAATCTATCCAGACAAATTCTCCTTGTGAATGTCCTTTAGGTCTAATCCTATTTTATTCGAAGACTTATTATTTACGCGGGGAATTCAATTTCCCACCCTGGGGAAGTCGGTTTCCTTTTTTTAGCATACAAAAGGACTTCCAAACATTCATCCGCTTACCTATTTGCAGTGGTATCTGCTTGGATGGTTCTCTGCATTTATATTGTTGTGCCCTCAAAAACAAATAGGATTTAGCTTACACAGAATTACACAGGCACGCAGTGGTGTTGGTTCTCGGTGTCATTTTAGGTGTTAGTCTGTTGTTAGTTTCAGGGTTCTTATTATAGCCTACGTCCTTCCTTCCACAAGTGGCTTTCACCAGCTCATGTCTTGCTGCAAGAAATTTCAGTCTTTCCCTCATCTAATATCGTTTGAATGCTCAAGTAAAACAGTGTATTTCGTTGCAGATTCTCTTCCCAAACAGAGTATTTCTTCTTCGTGGAAATCACGAGTCCAGATATTGTACTAGCGTTTATGGTTTTGAAAAAGAAGTTCTGACCAAATATGGTGATCAAGGGAAGCATGTGTACCGGAAGTGTTTAGGCTGCTTCGAAGGCCTCCCATTGGCAACAGTAATAGCCGGACGTGTTTATACTGCTCATGGAGGACTATTCAGGAGTGTTACTCCTGCTCCCTCCAAAAAAGCTAAAGGCAAGAAAAGGAATCATAAGATTAACATAAAATCTGAAGGGAACTCAGATGGAAAGTTGTCAATTGGCTCATTTGAGGAATTATCTAAAGCTAGAAGAGCAGTACTAGATCCTCCCTGGCAAGGGCAAAACTTAATTCCTGGTGATGTATTGTGGTCTGATCCTTCAACGAAACTTGGACTTTCACCAAATTCAGAGAGAGGCATTGGCCTCTTGTGGGGTCCTGACTGCACTGAAGATTTTCTGAAGAAGTACAATTTAAAGGTTATTATTTCTTCTTTTGCCTTTTTTTTTCTACAATTTTATTCTTGGTGCCAAATTTAAAGTTTTATTAAGAAATGAAATTGCAAAGAGCAAGGCAGGAAGACTTGTCTGTAGCACAATAGTGGGAAATAGGTATTACCTAGCTTAGAGAATATTGTATCAGGGGTGACATATTGGCATGATCAATTTGACCAGATCACCAGAAAACTGATCTTCAGTTTTTGGTTTATTACTTAGGAAAAGATGGGTAGAATATAATTGAAGTCATTATAACTTCCTCTGTAAGTTCTTAACTTCTTATTACCGGACTAACCAGCAGTCCTAAAATTTGGTGAGAGGAACGCCGGAATAAAATTACTTTTTGGGTAAAACCCACGTGATATTGACTTTTCTCCATGGTATTCCTTCAAACCTTCCTTAACTTCAATCCTTTTTGTTACCCTATCTACTATTTGGGTACATTGTTACCTCATGCACCTCGTGTATCCATTCAATCTGTTGCTCTACCATATCACAAATTTTGAGTCTATGCAAATTATTCTTAATTCGTTTTGATTTCTTTGTTTGGTTTTCTATCCCTTGCCCTTCGTCTCCTTCTCTTTTTATCTTCTCTCAAATCTTTACTTTTCCTTTCTTTGGGTAGCTTTTTTTTTTAAAAAAATCCTTATTAATGTGTTCTATTATTTTTCTAACTTATTTACAATAATCTTTAACCTATATGACATCCTCGAGACGGTTACTTATGACGATTCATGTCGTCGTCTTGTACTAATCTAATTCCTCTTTAGTTCATCATGTTTTGTTCATTGATCGAGGTGCATTTCTGCTAGATTGAAGGGATATTAGTAGAATTCCCATTGATTTTTAATGGGGTATTTCTATTTAGTGTCCATAGTACATAATGATTCGTACGTATTTTAGAGTTATTGAGATAGTAGGTAATTCATGGCACTTTATTGATATGGAGTATGACATAGAAAAGAATTTAAGAGTACTGGGTTTCCATGTAGATTAAGTTGTAAAGGGATGGTGCCCACGAGAAAGTGAATAGCCTAGGGGTCGACTTCGAAGATCAAACAAATATGGATTGAGAACTTACTTGCATGGGATGTACACTACATCAGTACTATATTTGTGTTATGGCTTTGGGAAGATTCTGTAGCCAATGGAGTAGCATAATATGGCTGTAGCACATATTGACAGCTTGATACAGAAATGAATTGTTCTATGTTTCTTTTCTTTCTTTTTAAATTATTACAGAAATGACTTTTGGCATCCCTTTATTTGCCAAAATGTTTATCGGTCTTCATAATTACCTGAGTACCTGTCATGAACACCCTGTATAGATACAATCCTCTCATATATCTCGAGGAATCCTCCTTAGTTTTCAATTTTGTATACTTGTATGTGTATAATGGTCTTAAAGCAACTTGATGACCAATAGTGAGGGCCTTTGAATTTGGTATCTATGAGCACTTACTGTCTTCTTGATACATTTCTTTTAGTTGTATACTAAGGAAACTGGTAATAGGCGGTATGCCACTGTGTTGGAAAACTAATTCATCTTGCTAGTTCTCTGTGCATCAAGCAGCTGTTCTTTCCATAAGTGCAGTGCACTACTGCTTTTGCAAATGCAATTTAACCTCACTGTTGGTTACTTGTTTACTTTTGTCACACAGTTGATCGTGAGATCACATGAAGGCCCTGATGCAAGGGAAAAAAGGCCTGGTCTTGGAGGAATGGGCCAAGGTTACACAATAGATCACGTTGTAGAGTCAGGAAAGCTAATCACTTTGTTTAGCGCCCCAGATTATCCACAATTCCAGGTTATTCTCACTCTTTGCATGTTTGTTCTTTCCTCTTGGAACGCTTTAGGTAGAATTACAGTTACTGAAATACTTGGATGCATATCCTGTGTGGCAGTATTCCTCTCAAGTTTGACATTTACAATTATTATTTTTAACTGTTTACGAATAGAGTTCAAACTGTCTTTTCCCCCAGCAGTTCTTTTCGCTTACTTCATCATTAGCGATATATGAGCATATTTTCTATCTGAAACCACTCAGTGCTGCCATAAATTTTGGCACCTCTAAATCGTTGTGACTTATTACATAATATCGGCACATGTACATCAGCTAAACCAACATTCACTCACCCTGAGGATGTGATATTCACCACTTGCTCAAAAAGGAAACGCTACTAATTGAAATGGATCAGCCTGAAAAGGGACTTAAACAATACAGAGGGAGTATAAGGTAGTTTGGCTTTTCCCTCTCAAGTAACAAAATTTAGGTCAATGTTTAATGCAAGGAGCACAATTATAAGCTACTATCAGCTAATTATCCTACAAGGCAGCTGTTTTAATAAAAATAGCATATTCCAAATAGGTGCCAGTTTCAATGACTTTGGATTTCGATATGTCTGAAACTTTTGTTGTCTCGTTGGCAGAGTTAAACAAAAGCTATTCGGGGTGGGGATTTTTTTTTCTTAGTGCTGAGACAATTTGTCCGATAGGCCCTTCGGGATTGTCTGCAAATCTGCATGCATAGCTGTTTAACTTAGATTTTGAACAGATTATGTAGAATTCTCTCCCTTTTTTTCTTTTATTTGCTAAATGCAGTCTAATGCTTTTGTACTCTCAGGCAACAGAAGAGAGGTACAAGAATAAAGCAGCTTACATAGTGCTGGAGCCACCCAATTTTGACAATCCTGTATTTCATAGCTTTGAAGCAGTCTTGCCAAGACCAAAGGTACGCACGATTTTAGATTGACTCACAAAAGAATAGATTATGTGTGTGTTTGCATGATCCTGCGTTCTCATTAGTGATCAGTCTTGTTTCCTTCTGCGGCCCTTTACTCCTATAAGCCACTACCCAAGTGACTGAAGTGAACTTATGTGTAGCTGTTTGGTCCAACATTTGTTTATGCTTTGGCTTGTATACTGTATGCAAATTATCGTTATGCATCCTGGTAGTCCGTTTATTGTTTATTTTAGACATTCTGGTATGAACAACCCCCCCCCCTCGAATTATTGCTACATCTCTCAAGTACTTTTTTTTTCTCTATTTTGAATTCATTTTCAGGCTCATCCATATTATGACTTTGAGGACGTGATTGATTCGGATGAAGAACTTGATTTAGCATCTATGCTACCTGCTCCGTGAAGCAATACTCATACAAATTCAGATATATTCATAAGCAAGGGTGTAGTGAGGATTTAAAACTCGAGGCAACAGATATCTCAGCACCCATCACCATACTAAAGATCGGCTCCACCCCTATTGACATGACATATGAGAACATCACCTTTTTTTTCCCGTTTATAGGTAAGTTTGCTTTAGTTTATTATGGGTTGTAATTCATTGTGTATAGGTAGCAGCAAAATGCTGCTTTTCAATTCCTTAATTATATTTCCTTTCTTCAGCCCCATTAATTGCTTTCAAAATCGGCTGAGAGTCAATAGGGTGCATTGTTGTTCGCAAGGAATTTCAACAATTGGGCCACATTTTGTTTATGACCTAAATTAGTTGTGGTTTTGTTTATGTGGGTTAATCTCCCCCTCCAGATTCTTGTAACATCCTTTCCTTTCTCTGATTGTTCAATCAGTCATCATCGTGGTAGTTGGTGATCGGTATCGATAGTTCATTCGCAGGCGGTATTGGCCATATCTATGCAGTTGTACAAATTTCCACCTCGTGGTTTCTTGTTTAAAGAGTACACAATCCTTAACGGGTTAAGAGGACAGTAGTTGCAACTTGCTATCTCACTGTTTTATGTTTGCTCACAAGTTGCCATCCTGAAGTGGTGAAGTTAGATGGCATTTGCCCGAACTTAATAAGGTTTTATTCGTGTTCGGACGAATAGAGTATGACCTCGACAATTATCAAAGTTGGAAGTACTGCAGTTTCAGAGGATTGGAGGAATGGTATAAACTTACAAAGCTTAGTGATTTAGTTACAAGATATTATCACGATAGTACGAAGTATAATTCAAATAGTGTCGTTTTAATAATTTTAGAGAGGCGTACCAGAAGTCATCAACATAGCGTGGTTGAACGTGATAG
This sequence comes from Spergularia azorica, assembly GCA_038382645.1. Lineage (NCBI taxonomy): Eukaryota > Viridiplantae > Streptophyta > Magnoliopsida > Caryophyllales > Caryophyllaceae > Spergularia > Spergularia azorica. Next base: position 7,080 of record JBBYHQ010317296.1, on the reverse strand, counting down.
AGATGTGGGTTAGCTTAGCTGGTATGTCGATCTTAAACGATCTCCTATATAAGGTCTATAGGGTTTAACTGGCAAGAAGCATAGTACCAACTACCAACCCTCCAAGAGAAAAACTAAGCCACATTATAAAGGATTTAATTCAAAACCCATTTGTACCAAGATGTCTGACTTTATGACTATATTGGATCTAATGAAGTGGAGTACTCCTACAGTCCTACCTATGCCTAAAAGAGACGTAAAAAATGGTTCTATTAGGTGCATGAAATAAGAATGAAAAATGGTGTATCAAACAACAAAGAATGCGAATTTCTGAAAGCGCACTTGCTTAATAAGAATAGTCTTGAAATCTAATACGCCGTATGAGAATTCGAGTTTATCACTATGAATTGCATTATTTATCGAGATTGTGATAAAAGATTTTACACCTCCCTCGATCGATTGGGCATTTGACACCCAAAATGTTTCAAGACATGTCGATGGTGACATTGATCAATTTTATCACGAAGATGTCGCATTGCATACCTACTTCAACTCGCTGATTTCAGTTGCTGAGTGTGCAATGGTGACAACATAGCTTTATCATCTCACTATCTAATTAATGGGTAAGCAAATTAATAAACGAAGTAGTTTGTGTGACATTTGCCCTCATCATAGAATAATCTGGCAACTATTTGGTGGTGTTGGCACGAAATTAATTATTTTTGCTTAATTGGTTGTCTTGAATTCAAGTTTCGAAGACAGACTCAGCGATAGAAAGACTTTTTGATTTCTAAAGAACTATTATTCTATTACTTTACTTAACTATATTTGAGCACATATCAATTCGCGACTTAGTCTAAATTCACTATTTGTGTATCATTTAGGTGTTACTAAGCCCACCCATCGTGGTTCGACTACGATCACATTTGCGTCTTTGACATGTCTGCATCACAAAGTTTGGTATCATAATATCGCAAGTTCGATTTGAAGAGTGCGTATGGCTGAGCTCATTTTGACACAAGTTTTATAGCTTGGACAGGTGTATCATCATCATCATCACGTTGTATGGGCTTCTGGCAGTGGGGAACTAGCCACAGCGGAATGGGTGAATTGGGTTGTTGCACAACCTATTACACATTTACACCACACCATTGAGTATGATGAACCTTTTAGGGCATTAAGCCAACAAGGCCCATATCATAATGATATATTTTTTTTTGTTATTCGGCAAGACTCTAACTGCGGTTTACGGATGTCTTAAGTTTAAGTCATGAGAATACATCAATGAATCAAATCATTCAATGTTATAGGGTTAATATGAGAACCTTGCAGAGCGTCTACATTACACCAAATAATTTTGTCCATACTTGTGTGTTATGAACTCTAAAATTGCCCCACGTACAATTCGATATATACACATTTAGGACATAAGCAATTTAAGTCATCCAATAGGGTTATGTTTATTGACTCACGCTAATTCTATTTTTAGGGGAGAGTTTTCAAGGGCCCTATGTGGGTTGGTGGTAGGGAGTTGGATCATTAATCTTGTTATAAATCCTCACTTTTTTTCATTGTATATAAGTTGCATTATTGTAACAATTCCTATTTCATTTCATAGCTATTAATTAAACTCTTAAGAAACTAAAGATACTTGTGCAATATTTACATGATAAACACAGTACAAACCATGACTTTGAGTTTAGGCCAGGCTCATGTTTTCGTAATGTTTTGTGCCATTTTTATGTTATTTACTACATGTGTTTCGGTACGAGGTATATATATATATATATGTGCTACATTATAAAATAATTAGAGTTACTATATTTAGTATGTTTTCGGAAGTTTATAATTTCAAAGATAATGTGCGTGTATTTATGTGTTTGACTGTTTGCCTGCAGTTCCGAAGTACAATTTCATGAAACCGGCAACCTTGGCACAACAAGTCTCCTATTATGATTATATAGTGGTTGGGGGTGGTACGGCCGGGTGTGCCCTGGCCGCAACACTCTCAGAGGGAGCCCACGTGCTGCTCTTGGAGAGAGGAGGGGCCCCCTATGGGAGGCCTGACGTGGAAGAAATGAGTAAATTTGGGTCCAACCTAGACAATGTTTCTTTGACTGCCTCAGCCCAACAATTTGTATCCGAGGATGGGGTGGTGAACTCCCGAGCCAGGGTCTTGGGGGGTGGCTCGGCCCTTAATGCCGGGTTCTACACCAGGGCGAGTACGAGCTATGTGGAGCAACTGGGGTGGGATGGGTCCTTGGTGAATGAGTCTTATGCATGGGCTGAAAGGAAGGTTGCATTTAGGCCTCCAATGTTGCAATTTCAGTCTGCCTTTAGAAATGGATTGTATGAAGTTGGGGTCAGACCAAATAATGGATTTACATACGATCATATTGTTGGGACTAAAATTGGTGGCACTATATTTGATTCGAATGGCAAGAGGCACACTGCTGCTGATTTATTGGAGTATGCAAATCCTAATTCCACCGCTGTTTATTTGTTTGCTACGGTCCATAAGATTTTGTTTATGAGAAAAGGTACGAAAACAATCCGTTTGTGTTTTCAATATAGCGTAAGACTAACTGCATGTATAAGACCTTTCTCTAACTCCACATAGACGTGAACCTTTTTGGGAATGTTGTTCCTGCTCTCACTGTTATTATTGTTGAGTTCTAAAGTCTCGAGTTAGGAACTCGTGTACTCGGGATGACCTAAAATAACAGTTCCACAACAGACTACCTCATAGTACGAGATTGATATGAAAGTCATAATCATAAGCATAGAACATGTACGGTTCTTTTATTTCATGTTATTTGACATAATAACAATCACAGGGCAATATAGCGAAAGACCAAAAGCACACGGCGTGATATTCACGGATTCAAGAGGCGTAAAGCACAAGGCATACTTGAAAGCAGGGCAGAAGAATGAGGTGATAGTATCAGCAGGTGCAATTGGAAGCCCACAAATTTTGATGCTAAGTGGAATTGGGCCTGAGGCCCATATTAGAAAACTTGGGCTAAATGTAGTAATAGATCAGCCCATGGTGGGCCAAGGCATGGCTGATAACCCAATGAATGCTGTTATGATTCCTTCTCCTACTCCTGTGGAAGTCTCTCTAATCCAAGCTGTTGGTATCACTGATTTTGGTACTTATATTGAAGCTGCTAGCAGTTTTAACTTTGCCAATGCTATTATTCACTCGATTCCGACTGCGAACGAGGTACGTTGTCGTCACTTTTAAAAAGTTTCGAGAGTGAAATTTCAACTTGAAACTTGGAACGTGCATTTTAAATTCTTGAACCGTCCTATATGACTATTGGACTACGTTGTTTTACCCGAGTTTTGATCTTTTTGGTTTACGTAATGTGTTTGGCACTTGTGCACGTCAGCACGTGACAAGTCTTTCTTAAGGGTACTTTTGTTGTTGATAATGTGTCAATATTAAATTTGTGAATATAACTAAGGCGAATCTAACTTAGTAAAAGTGTAACTTACGCATTTAATAATTCTACAGATGAAGCAAAAGACAGAGTGTAATGAGTTCCTCAACTCTGCTGACGATGCACCCTTTGCTGCTGGCCTAATTCTTGAGAAGATCATAGGGCCAATTTCTTCAGGACACTTACAACTTAAGACCAAAAACCCTAATGACAACCCTTCCGTTACATTCAACTACTTCAAAGAAAAGGAAGATCTTTCGCGGTGTGTTAAAGGGATGGAGATCATAATCAAAGTCATAAAATCAAAATCGTTCTCGAAATTTCGGTATAACGATACTTCAGTAGAAGATCTCCTAACCACTATGATCAACCTTCCCCTCAATAGACGGCCGAGGGCGGTTGACGACTACGAATTCACTACCCTTGAACAATTTTGTAAGGACACAGTGATGACTATATGGCACTATCATGGGGGGTGTCAAGTTGGTAAGGTGGTTGACAAGAATTACAAGGTTTACAATGTTAGTGGCTTAAGAGTTATTGATGGTTCAACATTTTATGACTCACCTGGTACTAATCCTCAAGCCACTGTTATGATGCTTGGAAGGTATGCCAAATTATTGTTGTCTATAATTGTTCGTAAGTTGTGAGTAGGACCGTCTCATTCAAGTTTCGCGTTTTTTTTACTCAACTTGAATTTAGAGCTGTCAATTGCTTTATTCGTTAGCAAAAATACGGTGATAGGAGTTGGACAGTCTCATTCAAGTGTTGCGATACTTTATGACAACGCTAATTTAATGGGGTTTGTTTGTTTTTGCTTTCTTATACGCAGATACATGGGTCGAAAGATTTTGGAAAGCAGGAGTGCAGCATCCTTTTAGGGTTATTGAGTTATGATTTTATGTGGTGTCAAAGGTGTATAGCTAGATAGCATATTATTATCAATTTCATTTGTTGATTGTCCCAAGTCTCCAATGTATACCTCTTGGAAAAAAAAGTTACAAATTACAATTTTATGAAATTAAAGTCTAATTCTGGTGGATTTTCATGAGTCAACAAGTTCTATTTGATTCAGTTTATCTACGTCGTTGATTTCTTATATCCAATTCTTTTAAGTAAATGTCTTACTCACTCATGTTCACGACGGAAGTCATTTTAATTTGTCTAGATTGATGAAAAAGGGGAAAGTTTATTCCATGGTGTCAGTGTGTCACTAATAAAATTGTGTCCATGTAATTAAGCCAATTATAATTAACGATGACAAGTCCGTCCCAACAATATTACGGTGCGCCATTGATATGTGTTGCGGCTAGAATTGACATGAATCCGATTAAGACACAAGGAAAATTAATGGTCGAAGTGCACGATTTGAATGATCAATATATAAAAATGGATTGCACATACACATGTTATTATAAGAGACTTTCATAAAATCATAACTTCCTGATTGCCAGTTGGCTAAGATACAATTAGATATGAACTTGACTAATTCTTCCTCATCTAAGCAAGATCGATTATTGACAAAAAGACTGCGTCTTATTAGTTTCCAAAAGAAATTCTGGCAACAAAGGGCTAAGACAAGACATATTAAATTAGCAGATACTAATGTTAAATATTTTCATTCTATAGCTACTGTTAAGAAAAACAGATCTACAATTTCTCAATTTCTTAATAAGGATGGGTTAATTATCAATGATCAAGAGTCTATAAGAACTTAAATTGCTTCTGAATTTAAGTCTAGATTCGTTAAAGATAATATGTCTGGGAGGGGCAATCTTAATGACATTTCAGAAATTAATACAGAAATCACGGAGTATGATAATAAGGACCTTATTAAATGCCCAAGTTTATCAGAGATTAAAAGAGCAACCTTTGATCTTGCTCTATCTAAATCCCCGGGTCCAGATGGTTTCAGTGCAATCTTCTTTCAAAAGTATTGGCATATTGTAGGCCACTCGGTTATCAAAGCAGTAAAAGCTTTTTTTTTACTCAGGAAAGATGTTAAGAGAAATTAACCATACTTTTATTGCGCTTATCCCTAAAATTCAAAATCCCAAAACAGCAAATCATTTTAGACCCATCAGTTTGTGTAGCACAATTTATAAAATTGTGTCGAAAGTATTAACTTCTCGACTAAAGAGAGTTCTATCAAAACTCATGCATCCTCTCCAAGGCGATTTCACTCCTGATAGAGGTATTAGTGATAATATCTTGATAGCCCATGGAGTTTTTCATTCTTTCAAAAAGAAAGCTGGAAAATCGGGTTGGATAGCAGTAAAACTAGATATGGAGAAAGCCTATGATAGATTAGAATGGGACTTTATTGAGATGTTTCTTAAGAAATTTGGCTTTCAATCTAAATTGATAAACTGGATTAACCAGTGCATACGTACAATCTCTTTTTCAGTTTTAGTGAATGGCATACCTTCTAGCCAATTTACCCCATCCAGGGGCATTAGACAAGGGGATCCTTTATCTCCTTACATTTTCATCCTTTGTGTAACAGCCCGATCCATCATACGTCGCAATAAGATGGGAAGTCACCTCCTAGGCCCGTAAATCCTCGCTTGGGCTCTAAAAGGTGAAGGCTTTGTTGGTAGTATGATGGTAGGAATCTATTATAAACTGATCATATGAGCCTTGGTTTTCCAATGTGGGACAAACCAACTTCATAAACCACTTTCCAATTCCGTAGTGTTACACTTTGTGCAGAAGTGTTAGCAAGAAAACTCAAATTAGTCAGTGAATTGGACAAAAAGTCAATTGGTATTCAGATCAATAGGGGTGGAACTAATATCCCCTTCTTAACTTTTGCGGATGATACCATAATCTTTGGGAAAGCAACGAGGTCTAGTTGTCACACTCCTAAAGATGTACTCCATAATTACTGCAAGTTATCAGGACAAATGATTAACTTTCATAAGTCAAGCTTTTACTGTTCTAAAAACATTCCGATCTCTGCAAAAAATCAGCTTCGAGGAATTCTTGAGATTAAAGAATCGAACTCAATGGAAAAGTACCTTGGATGTCCGCTTATCAATAAGAAGGTAGACCATGACACATTTGATGAGGTTATCCTTAAATCTAAAGATCAATTATCTAAATGGAAAGCTAATTCTATCTCGCAAGCTGGACGAGCAACTCTTATTCAAGCTAATCTATCGGCTAAACCTATGCATGTGATACAAAACTTTTTACTCCCCAAAAAGATGTTAAATGATCTAGATAAAATTAATAGAAATTTCTTTTGGAATAAAGATATAGATAGCTCTTCTCCTAATCTTATTGGTTGGGATAAGATCTGTAAGCCAAAAGGGTTGGGTGGTTTGGGAGTGAGAAAATTGGAAGTAATTAACCAGGCTTTTCAACTTAAGCTACTTTGGAAAATTATAGAAAACCCAGATAATTCGTGGGTCAAAATCGTTTCAGAAAAATATTTGAAAGGGCAAAATTTACTAGAGTATGTAAAAGGAAGAAACTCAACGAGTTCTTGGCATTGGAATAAGATGATTCAATTAAAACCTCTTCTTATGAAAGGTATTAGATGGAATGTTGGAAAAGGAAATTCTATTAAGTTATGGTATGATAATTGGGTCCTGGACAAGCCACTCCATGAGTATGCCTTGGCAGGAGTCTCTTTTGAATATGAAGAGAA
>JBBYHQ010317266.1:0-16232 GCA_038382645.1 Spergularia azorica | reverse complement strand
TCACCACAGCTATGGGGCTTCCACTGGTCTTCTTTTGCTTGCTTTTCCTAGTAACTATTTTAAAACCAAGATCATCAATCACTTCAGAGTTTTTAGGTGAAGGAGTTTCAGTGATTTTCTCATCAAAATCAGCCTCTATAACTTGCTGCTGCTGATTCTTTGACTTTTCTGGTTCAATCACTTGAGGTTCTTTCTCAATTGGTTTGTAGACCTGCTTGACTGGGGCTGATTCTTTTGCCTTCTGATGCCCGCAGCTAGTAATTTCATGGCCCATCTTTTTGCATCCTTTACAGAAATAGGGTACCCACTCATAGTCTACTTTCTGGTCTATCATCCCATAAGGAGTTTTCAGGGTAACATAATGTGGGAGATCAGCAGAAATATCAACCTCCACTAAGACTCGAGCAAATGAAAGCTTAGTTTTGTGTGTAGTTGTCTGATCAGCATAGAGAGGCTTGCCAATCTTGCTGGCAATCTTACTTAAGGCAGAAGCAGACCAAAAGAATGGGTCTAATTCAGGGAACAATGCCTTTACCCTATTAACTGTATACTCCATATTAAGTGACGTCGTTTTAGCAAGTGAACTTTTCTTGGTCATTCAATATTGATAGCGCTTGTGGAAATAGATGGACTCACTACAAGAAAAAGGTTGATTAGCGACCGCAATATCGGTTGCAAAACGGTCGCAAATCAGGGTTTAAGACCAATTTGCGACCGATTTTGGTCTGACGCAAAACACCTAGTCGCAACTTTAATGTGGTGGCAAATTGGTCGCTAATTTGCGACCAACTCACATCGGTCGCTAATTGGTTGCTAATTTGCGACCAATAGACCGGATGCTATTTTGCAACCGAATATTGCAGTTGCTAATTTGCAACTGGATATTAGTTGCTAGGGAGCTACCGTTGAACAGTTGGTCGCAAATTCGGTTGCAAAATTGGAAAAGGTAATATAAAAAAAATACATATACCTTGAAAAGAAAATACATAAAGAACTTATCAACAAAAACAATATGAAAAAAATTTGTAGGGTTAATTCACGTGGTACCCCTGTGTTTTCACAAATCGCACGTGGTACCTTATGTTTTGCCATTTTGTACAAAATGCCACTGTGATTTCTCTGTTTGCACAACGTACCCTTTGTTAGTAACATCTGTAAAAATGTAACGTTAACTTGCTGACATGGCAGATGATTAACATGGGCGGGAAAATTAGCACAACGAGTAAATAAAAGCATTTTTAATTCATCTGTAAAAAGGGTACTGCACGTGGTACCCTCCAGTTTTACATCAGTGCACCTGGTATCCTTTGACGGTTTTTTTTAGAACTAGCTGTTGTGATACCAATTCTACCACGTACATAATGAACTTCACCCCTCCTTCCATCATACATCAGTGCAAAAACAACTTAAAAACTCCTGAAAATACATCATGGAATCCATAGAAAAGCATGGAATCCATACAAATGTGATCATTGTGAATGGTTCCAATGTTGCAAAGCAAAGATTGAAGAAACTAGCCATGATATTTCAAGTTCACAAGCATCTGAAGCTTCAACAAAGGAAATAGAGAAAACCGGAGCTGAATTGAAAAAGAAAATCAAGGAGCAATCACTCAACACAATCTACATCAAGGGGAAAATCGACGAAGTTTCAACACAAATGTCATTCATCATCAAAGTGGCTCTGTTTATGTATCTGTTCTTGTTGTATGTTGTAATGAACAAGTAGAGAATCAATAATATGTAGCAGAAAATTGGCTTGTATTCAGCAAAATGAGATCGAGTTTGAATTACAAGCAAAAGGAGGCTATGTTATTTCCCAAAATAAGGCAGCCTCACTAGTTTCCATACTAACAACCACTAACACAAGTTCTACGATCTACGAACCATTAACAACCAGCAATCATGTTCAATTGTCCAAAAAGGATATGCCAGTTACTACATACATAAATAGACTAAGCTACATATAACCCCAATAAAAGGGGTTCAAAAACTTACCTAGAAGCATGTTTGGCTAGTTCTGACCTGAATCTGGAGCAGACATGTTGCTACCCCTTTTGGCTCCTTGCGTTGATGTTTCCGCCATATCAGGTCCTCTCTTTTTACCTCGGCCAGCAGCAACCCGCTTCTTCCTCACTTCACCAGCAGCAGCCCTTTTTTCTTTGGCAGTATCACCTCCTTTGCAACCCCTTGCATTATGCCCAAAGCCATTGCAAATAGAACATTGGTGGGTGGTTGATCGTTTGCCCTTCTTCTTAGCTTCATCATGCTTTCATTTCCTCTTTTTTGCTGGTCTTCCCACCCCTTTCTCTGGCAGTGGTGGCTTCACCACAGGAAACTCGAAAGTTGGCCATTGTTGTAGATCAGGGACTGGATTCATATGGTCACTGTATGTGAGCTTATATGAATGGCCAGAGTAAAACACATCCACATAATGAGTTGGCTCCCCCTGAGCTTGATAAATGGCCCTACAAGCATGCTTGCAAGGTATACCAAATACCTGCCATGCACCACAACCACAAGTTCCATTCATCAAGTCAACATCATATGACTTCACCCCCTCATGTACCTCAAACACCCCCCTTCCAGCAGCATGTATGGTGCAATAACTGGTTGCATCCTTGCAATTAGCTTCTAATAAGTCCTTTGCATAGGGTGTGAGATCATCGGGGGCCATGTTGTCCGCCAATGCCATCCTATCAGCATTTTTGTCCATACAATATATTCTAATTCCTACAAATATTAGAAAAATACAAAATAATATAAGTCTCGTGTTAAAGAAACCATATAGAATACCACATGGGAAGAGAATTAAAGGATGAATGACCCAAGTCTTACCTTCCATTAACTGGAACACTGGCAGCTCTCTCAAGTCATTGATCACAGCATTAAATGACTCGACAAAATTAGAGGTGTTGTGATGACAAGCAACCTCTGGATCAAATTGCCACATGGCCCATTGATGTGAGACGTCGAGGAGCCATCTAACAGCAGCATTTGACTCTTTACCCACCTTCTCCATTATCTTATTGTACAAGATAAAAGAGGTAGAGTTAGCTGCTTTCCAGAATAACTCATGGTATGTTGGACCAGGGAACTTTTCTTTGAAATTTGTGTACAAATGCTGTGCACACACTCTCCTTGAAGCCAATGGGAATTCTTTGACTAGAGCTGGTTCAACTCCCTGCCACATGCAACACAAGTCATATTAACACAAACCAAATTACAACTTCAAACTAATAATGTACAATATAAACAAGAAGAGGTAGTAAATATGTGTTTACCTTCATTCTATCAGAGATGAAAGTCCAGTCCCATTTCCGACAACCATGCTTCTCAAATGCTATCTTCAAGTTTCTGAAAAAGTAGCTCCATGTCTCAATTTTCTCCTTCCCAACTATGGCATATGCTATGACATAGATATTGTTATTGGCATCTAGTGAAAGAGCAAATAAGAGCATTCCCTTATACCTCCCTTTCAAGTGACACCCATCAACTCCAATTATGGGTCTACAACCTCTTAAAAATCCGAGAACCCAAGCATAGAAGGTCACAAAGCAAGCTTTAAAATGTTGATCAACTTTACCCTCAGGTTTGTGCCATGTGATTAAAGCCCAAGGTCCGGGGTTGGAAGACTTAATTATCTCAGCATAAGCTTGTAACAAGTTGTAACTAGCATCATGTCCCTCATTTTGTAGATCAACAGCCATGTTCCTCACTTTGTACATGGTTCTATGACTAACTTCTATCCCAAATTTTTCCATCAACAAATTTGCCATTGCCTTGACTGACATCTTGGGACGTGCCTTGAGTTGAGATAACAACTTCTTACACATCCACAGTGAAGTAGCCATTGGATTTCTGCCTAACTTATAGCATTGTATGTGATCTCCAGTGATGTGCTTTATACCCCAAGTAGATTTGTCTGGAAGCCTAGATGCATGCACCCTCCATGTGCATCTATCCCCACTACATTCAGCCGTGTATCTCTTCTTGTCTGACTTCAAAACAACCAAACTAAACCCTTGCTGCACACAATAGTCACTAAGCACATCCAGAAAGTCCTCCTTTCTAGAAAACAAGTACCAAGGTCTTAATGTGATTGTACCCCACATTTGAGGTACATACATCTTTCCATTTTGATACACCCTATCTAGGTACTCACCTAACTGACCCTCATTCTCATCCTCGGAATCAGAGATGTGTTGAACCAAAGTCATATCAAATGGGTGCATTTCAGCCTCTTCATCATCAGAAGAGCTACTTTCAGAATTATGCTCCCAGTCGTATTCACCGTCAAGAAGAAACAGAATCACCATCACTACTAACCAACCACTCCACATCATCAGAATCAGATTCAAGATCATCCTTCAAGTCAACTACAGCTGCTGGCTTAATAATTATTCTATTTGGCCTCCCACCACTTGCCTCACTTGCTTCAGACCTGACTTGCTTACTCTTTGGAACATATATTTTCTTCCTCTTAGCTGTTGTTTTTGGTAATTTTTTGTTGGGTTGAGTTCTCCGTTGAAGTGGTGTTTGTTGTTGAGGTTCAGTTCTAGGTTGTTCAGTAAACCTATCACTGGTTGGTAATCTCTGTTTACCCCATCTTTTTTGTGGTGGTGATTGATGTGGTGTTGACTCTGGTGGTGTTTGTTGAGTTTGTGGAGGTGCGTCATCAGAAAAATATTCCATGAATACAGATAAACTCAGTCTCCTCATTCTCCACATTCACAACAGGAATCTGTGTACATATAGGCTCAACATTAAGAAGTTCATCAGCCTCTTTTTCAATCCTAGATTTTTCTTCTTCCTCCCTCTGTTTTCTCTGCTCTTCCTCTCTCTGTTGTCTTTTATTATCAGCAACTAACCCAAACTCCACAATTGGGTTGTTGGTGTCTGCTAGGTATACCTCAATTGTGTCCCTTCCTTCCAAATCACTAAACATATTCATCAAATTGAACTTATCCGAAATATGGATCTTATTCCTCCTTGTTCCACTCAAGTAATACATGTCATATGCTTCTGGAATCATACATGATTGCTTCATACTCTCCACCTCAAGGTCAGATATCAAATCCATAAGTTGCATTCTATCAACATCAAGAACTCGATAATCAAAAGCCTTGTCTTTGTAGTGAAATCGAAGCCAAATATGATCCATCCTATCAAATTCATTCAAATATTGAAGTTTTAGAATAAAAATCCTGTATTTGAATTCAAAACCCTAAACTAGTATCAGAAACCCTGACATCTAAATTCAAAACAACAACTGTAACTCTAAACCCTAAAAGATCCACAAACGAAATTTAATGACATACACCCAAATAAAGTAAACACATGAAAATGCCCAAATTTAAGTTCTTCAACCAAAACCCTAATTTTTGACAGCTAAATAAGTTCAATCTAAATAGTCTAGATCGAAATATACATGAGCAAAATAACACTTCATAAGCATAAAGATTCAACAAAATGATCAAAAGATACAAAGGTTCTTACACTTTAGCCTTCAATCACTTTCTTCAGTTTTCTCTCCACCAAAACAGATGAAATCACACTAAGGATTTCAAATCGGTCTTCGAATGATGAAAAACCAGAAGAAAAACGAACGAAAGATGTGAGATTATAATGGGGTTTGAGTATGTGAACAGTGAGGTATGTAGAAGAAGAGAGAGAAAGTCAGGGGAAAGGGCGTATGTTTTGGAGGGAAGGGTTGTTGGGAGTGAGGGTTGTCTGATTAGTTTAGCTTGCTTTTTTTTTTCTTTTTTTTTTTTAAGAGTAGTTTAGCTTACTTAATTATCAAATAAGTAGTTAGTTAGTGGATGTTTAAGTTAGAAAGTAAGGTTAGCTAGTTAAGTGTAACGGCGTTATAACAGTTTTCTAAAACTTTCAAATTGTTGGACACGCTGTGCAAACAGAGAAATCACAGTGGCATTTTGTACAAAATGGCAAAACATAGGGTACCACGTGCGATTTGTGAAAACACAGGGGTACCACGTGAATTAACCCAAAATTGTATTTATATATAGATTTTTGAGAACATACATACACCAATATCCTTAAACAAGGATTTTTTTTTACAAATTCGAAATGAAGTAACAAAAATTATGAGCGACACACAATGAACTACTTCCCATGTTCCAAATGCTTCAAATCTGAATTTGGGCCTACACTGAAACACAAAAACAAGTAAGTTGCCGGATTTGAAATGAACAAATAATACACACACAAAAAAAATCACAATACTGAAATACTGACAAATCGAAATTGGAAAAAATAACTCTTGAAACGAAAATACGAGTATAAGCAAGACAGATTTGGACTGAAAATGCTATAACAATAGGAAACTAAACCCAACATATTTTATAAAAACAGTAGATTTATAATTACAATAACAAACAACAAAATTTGGGAAACAAATGGACAAATCGAAAAGCCAAGAGTTAGATCTAACCTTTTATGTGATAAATAAATAAGTGAGATTCCTTAGCCAACTTCAAAAATAGAGACGAAAGTGCTTGTAAAAAAATTGTGACAATAATGAGATTATAGATAGCCTAAATTCTTAGATAGCTAATCTTAGGAGATTGTTCTTCTAGTGGTGTCCGTTTTTGTAAGTTTTCCCTCCATTTTTATTCCCTTGATGAATGAATAAAAAAAGCTACAATTCTTACAAAAAAAAAAAAGTTGTGACTTCGGTCTTGTAATTGTTAGAGGAACAAGGAAGAACAAGGAAGCTAAGATCAAGGATGAAGAAGATTGGAAGAAGAGGAAGGGAGAAAAAAAAAAAAAAAAAAGATCAGTGAGGAGAGAGAGAGGCAGTATGAGAGTAGCTTAGGGAGGAGTGAGGGATATTTTGAGGGGGGGAGAGAGAGAGGCGTGGTAGGTATTTATTGGGGGGGGGGGGTTGAGGAGTGAACTCGCGTGCAACCCAATGTAAAAAAAATAATAAAAACAATATTATTGGATTGGTTGCAACTTGGTTGCTAAATTGCAACAAGCTCAAGTCGGATGCTAATTTGCAATCGATTTTTTGCGACCAAATAATTTTCGGTGCAGATTTGAAACTAATTTTAGTCGGTTGTTAATTAGCAATCAATTTTTGCGACCGAAAGTTGCTTGGTTGCAGTTTTGAAACCAATTTTAATTGGTTGCTAAATTAGCAACCAATTTAGCAACCAAATGTGTATTGGTTGCCAAAATGCAACCAATTAATAGTTGGCTGCGAGTTAGCAACCAATTTCACATCAGTTGCAAGAATCGGTTGCTAAATGGCTTATTTCTTGTAGTGACTCTCTTTAGTCATACATTTTATCTACTTTAAAAGTTTTGCTACTGTCCTATATTGTTATATGGGCTTGCACATAAATAATGCTATGTGTATTTGAGTTTTTCTTAATAGAGGTGAGGCTGTCAGATCAATTTGAAAATTTGGAATATGAGTCATGTCTAAATCATACTCTATTGCATGAAACTTAATTGACTTACACGAAGGGAGAATAATTCTAGTGCTTTTGAACCTGGCCTAACGGGGTTTTGCCTCAGCAAATGTTTTTTTTCCTTTATCATTTGGGTTTGGGTGTTTTGCTTTACATGATGCGTATAGTTTTGCATGTTCTTTGAACTAAACCTCTTCACATTATGCTGGAGATAAAATGTGTTTGCTAGATAGGATTCTACTATTATAGTATTGATGACCTGAATAATGTGGAGCAATGGATTGCTTAAGATAATTTTGCCTATTTCTTCATACATTTTTTTAAAATTTCTCACTTGCAGCACTTTGCAAACGCATAATAAGCTGTACAAATTTTGACTGTTATCTCAGGCATGGTAAATGGAAACTGATTGATCAAGAAAAAAGTCATTCCATTAAATTTAGTCAAATCGCACGGGCAACAGTCATGATTACAAAAAAAGAGATTCGTATATTACACTTTCAGGCCACATAGTAGATGAGCCGGCAATTGTATCTGATTGTTGAATGGATATATTATTTATTTGTCTAAGCTTTGTGTTTGACCAACTCTCCATTGTATTTGCCGTTTTAGTTAGATTATATGATGTTTTCTAGCATCACTTTTGTAGCGGGTTGCTTGCGATAAGTTTGTCAATTCTTAAAATTCTTGCATTTTAAATCTCTACATTAGGCTACCAATGCAATTACCATGATGTTGGTTCATGCTTATGCCTAATTTGACCATTCTTTACTTTTGAGCCTTTTAATCTGCATGTAGTATACTTATTTTGTTTTAATTTGTTTATGCAATTTGATCTTCCTTTTAAAGTGAATTAGATTCATGCGGTATAGTTTATAGTTTAAAGTTTGATATACTTTCCAATTCGAGGATTTTATCAGCCTCATCTCTAGCTTCACAAATTCTTATGTTATAACGTATCAATTATTAGAGTGTTTCCCTTGGTGTTGCCCATGTACAATGTGGTACTCCTTTAATGGGATTGATTGAATTTAGAGTTTTTCATGAGATTGACTGATCGGGTTTTAAAGTTTCGTATAGGCTAGAAAGAGTACTATTTTTTTTGGGAAGTGAGCTATAATTCTGATTTCATACATTATAATTTCTTAATGTAGAACTCAAGGAGCAGTCTCGTTGTGTCAAGATGTCAGTCAATAATTATGAAAAGTGCTTTAGAAGGCTAAGAAAATTATGGGATTGTGTAGGTATATTTCTAGAACATCTTGATATAGGTATGTGAATTCGAGACTATTGACTACCTAAGGCTTATCTCGGTCTCAGTTTCTTTGCTTGGATTGATCGCGGTGGTATGAAACCTTAGCTTGAGTGATGAAGGCGGTAAAGCGACACAATGGGGCAAAATTACATTCTGTTGCGAGTAAGTGTTAGGTAAGGACTGGGAATTTGGGATGTGATGTTGGTCTCAGAGTCTAATATATTGAAACCTCATACAATTCGAAATATTAGCCTGGTTGTGCTTGAGAGTTTTAAGTCATGTCAGAGTAAATGAGTGTAAAGTGGAAACCATCACAATTTACAATATCCGTCTCATTTTGATTTGTAACTCTTGATTCAAACTAACACCGTATACGGTGTTTGACTCATCTATTTTAAATTGGGGCAACTAAGACCACCTTTCAAAATAATGTACTATTATAATTTCATAGCCGATGCTTAACATGTTAGCCACACATCATATCTCATAAATCGATGTATGAGTTTAGAATGTATTCGTTGGAGGATTACGCACATATATATGCTACTGTTCAAGAATGATCAACAAAGGTACTAAAAACATCCCCGTGAAATCACGGGGTCAAAAACTAGTTATTTGTTTAATTCTGCTCATTACTTCTTTCTCTTTAATCATTATTTGTATCTTTCTCATCATTGTCTCCTTTCTTATCATTATTTCCCTCTTTTTGTCTTGCTTTAGATTATTATTTAATTATTTATAATCCATATTACTACAACTCGTTCATTACGATAAATAATGTCTAGTTTTGTATAACGTATAACGGGTTCTTTGTATTGGTCAAAATTATTGGTTAAGTGGTCATTATATTAAACAAATTGATCATTGCAAAAAAAAAAATGATTATTATTACATGATCATGCTAATGAACATGCTTGATCATATACATTTGATCATTACTAACACTAAAGTACTAATTTCATCATTATCAAGCCAAAAACAACCATATAATCAAGACAAAACAAGTTCTTTCTTATGTAACTTAAATTGGTCATTATTAGCATAGACTCAATAATTAGTAACAGAGAGTTGATCGTTGTCAATTAAAAGGTGATTATTGTCAAGGCAAAACTCATCATTATTTATGCCCAGTTGATCATTACACATATAAATAAATTAATCATTATTAACAAATATACTTGATCATTACTTATGTAACATTGATCATTAGATATATAATATTGATCATTACTAAATACTAATCATTTTACACAAAATTAATCATTAAATATTTTTTATTTAAAGATTTTCTCTTTCCCCCTCCACCTTCGAACAATCGAACCACGCACATCTCCCCAAAAGGTTTGGCGGTCTACTAACTCCCGCGACTCGTGTATCCAAGTCACTGGAGGCACCACCACCAAGACGCCTTCGTCCGGCGACCACTATCCCCACCCCACTCCGGCGTACGTCAATGTGCGGTTGTGGAGCAGGGAGGATGCGGTCAAGTAGGGAGGGGAAGGGGGAAACTCGAATGAGGAAGAAGGGGGAGGCATGAGAGGTCAATGGGGGACTGCAAAACGGAGGCGTGTTAGAGGGAAGAACGTAGGCGCAGAACAATGATGGCGGTAGTGTCAGCGTTGCCAGAGGTGGTTTAGGTGTTGGGTGGCAGTGATGGTGGGGGCGGCTAGAGTGGCGGGGTGGGAAGAAAGGAGAGAGGAGGGGAGAGAAATAGGTTGGGTCTTTGTATTGTTTATAGGGCCTAACCAAACCAATAGTCCAAAAAGACCCAAACAAAACATTAGCCTAGCTCTAAATGAAGAGCGCGAGATATGAATGTATGATGCGTAAGGTACCATGAGGGTACTTAAGAATTTGCCCATTTTTGAGCCCACCTCTCCGCCACTCAATTCAAGCTCCTCTTTGCCCACAATCGCTGCCCTATGCACCTCTAGATAACTAGCTGCGCGATGCGCCTTAGTCCCACCATACACTTCGGCACCTCCATGGACAAACTCGTTACGATCAAACCAAATAGCCCAAGCAGTGACCAACACCCTCTCCAACTTTGGTTCTCCCGTTTTCTCCCACCACAACTCAACCAATTCATTGCCCCTCCTACAGCTACCCCACTCACTAGAATCAAAACCAACTTCCTCCCACACTTGAGCAACCTCTGGACACAAAACCAATCTATGAATATCATTCTCAAACCCCACACCACACCTGGACAAAGGACATCCGCATCACTCACCCGTCTATTAGTATTAGCCATCGAAGGGATTGCACTTCTACACATCCTCCAAATGGACACCCGCACCTTCGGGGCCGGGGGACCTTCAGCTCCATAATCGGCGCCACAACCCATTCGTGTTGGCCGAATCGCTGCTCCCCTCTTGCCTCTCCATCCGGCTCAGACGATCACGGACAAAATGGTACCCAGACTTCGTATGAGTACCCAGACTTCGGATGAGTACCAACCTTACCATAATTCCAAACCAACACGTCTTCCCTACCCGTTACAGTTAACGAAATATTCAAAATCTCGTCAGCCTCAGAGAGAAGAAGATGAGCACGAACAATCTCACGTCGCAAGCACCGTAACTCCGCGTTAATCCACCTCGCTACACGTACCTCACTATCTCCAACTCTAGGTGAGATCAGCCTACCCGACGGTTTTCTCAAAGTCCACATGTCAGGCCATACACTGATGGACTCACCATTCCCAATGACCCACCTGCATCCTTCCTCAAACACTTTTCGGACTCCCACTATACACCTCCAATCATAGCTCGGATGGTTGCCCGAAGTAGCCCCAAGGAAAGACACTTGGGGAAAGTACCTCGCCTTCAACACCCTGGCTACTAAAGAGTCCGGGTTTGAATTCGCCGCCAAACTTGTTTCATCGGCACAGCTACATTAAAGGCATCGGGTGACGAAAGCCCAGGCCTCCCTCAATCTATGGACGACATAGCTTATCCTAAGAGACCCATTGGATCTTCCTTTCACCCCTTAGCCCCCCACCAGAACCCCGCCACGATCAAGTTGATTTCATCGCACAGACTTGTTGGAATCTTGAAAATCCCTATGTGATATGTAGGAATCACTTGGGCCACCGTCTTTGTTCTGATTTCTTTACATGCAAAAGATACAAGTTTCCGTTTCCATCCCTCCAATTTTGTCCACACTCGGACTTCTATTAGCTTAAATGCGCTTCTCTTGTTACGCCCCGCTGTACCCGACAAGCCCAATTACTGAGTATGATGTTTGACAGCCTCGGCGTCCAATCGACCTGCCAGCTCCACCCTCTCAGCTTTACCCACATTCCCACTAAAAAAACCCTCTGATTTCTGGAGATTAACTCGTTGTCCGGATGCGCCCTTGTAAATACGAATAAGATCCCGCACACAATATTGTCGTCTGCTAAAAAATTAAGTGCGAGACCGGAGGGGCTCTCCTGCATTTACGGATCCCATACAACACTTTTTGCCCCACAACTTATCTGCAACAATCTGATCCACCACACGTCACAACGCAACCCAATAAGATGAGAAATCACCCTTTAGCCCGAACATCCTCTCGTGGGTTTCAAAAGTTGAGGTCTTGTTCGTAATATGATGGTAAGAATCTATCATAAACTGATAATAGGAGCCTAAGTTTCCTAATGTGGGGACATACCAACTGCATAAACCACTTTCTATGATCTCGTAGTATTACATTATCAATGAGTCCCGACAATGCTTCTGCCCACAAAATAAAGAGGTAGGGTGATATGGGGTCGCTTTGACGCAGCCCCCTCTATGGCCGAATCTCCCTCGTTGGAACCCTATTCACCATGACCTGAGAGCTAACCGTCGAAATACAACGCATCACCATCCTGCTCAAGTTTCTCGGTTGCTCTCAGAAACTCCCATTCCACCCTATCATATGCTTTACTCATATCTAACTATACCCCAAAAAAAAAAACCCGCGTTCCCACTATAGTGAGTCCGCATAAAGTAAAAAACTTCGAACGCGATCATGCATGGTAGAGTATTAGTAGAGGATGAATAAATCAGAAAAAAGTCGGCAATTGTATGTAGACGGTCGACAAGGTTTAGATAATGTTTTTTTCTTGATGTTAGTTTCATATATATGATCAATGTAAACAAATGTTTACTTTACGTGGAAAATTTAAATAATTATGTAAGAGCCCGAAATTTTATACTGCCTCCATTTTTTTTGGTTCTTTACGTTTGGTTTGAAATCCTCTCACAGATTAAAACCAAACGTAAAGAACCAAAAAAAATGGAGGACGTACGATTTTCTAATATTATTTTAAAAATTATAATTACATTTTTTGTAATAAGTATATGTTGTCTTATTTATACCATTTTAAACAATTTTTTTTTGTTTTTTTGTCTTTTGTATCGGGTTTAAAAATTAGGAATCTTAAGATGAGCAATGTTAAACTATGGAATCTCGAACCTGGTTATATTGTTGAGGTTACATGTCCGGTTATTTGGGTATTGTGAAGACACGAGATCAGAGTTGTTAATGAATTTGTTTGTTGCTCAAGGCATATATTTGTTGAACGATTTTTCGAAATCGGGTTTAGAAAAATTTTTCATTAAAATAGGCCGTCGACTTTTAAATTGCTTATCAAAAAGGGGTGCACGTTATCACTTTTTAAGTTCGGGTAAGAAATGTCATCAATTAGTTTTGTATTTTGTCAGCTTTGTATATCGATGGTAATATTAACGATTTTTGACGATTTTTGTAATAGAACAAAGTAATGATTTTAAATTAGCCGGAATTATGTAAATGTTTATGGATTGTTCACTTTATTTTGTGTTTTCATTATAAGTAGTACATGAGCCAAACTCAAATAGCTGGTTACCGGTCTTCGTATTCAACTTGGCTTTTTTAAAACCCTATGTCCAATGCAATGCGACCCACTTTAGAAATGGGAGAAACCCTAAAATTATGTAGGCGTTGAAATTCGTTTGGCTCCCGATGCCATTCCATTTATTACAGCCCGTGAAGTTTAAAGCACAACGAGAACAAAATGCGGCATCCTTCGAGGGGGAGGATGGGGAGTTGTTAAATTACATCTTAAAGCAGAAAAATATCCCACTATTATTAGTAGTAGTTTCACTCAAGTTTCATTGGATTCAATACATATTAATTTGATTGAAAATGTGACTAGAATTCAAACCAAACTAATGAAGCGAAAGAAAAGTCGCACTCAGTTAGGACAACACATACATGTACGTGTACCATCACCATTGAGATAACATTGAGTACTAGGACCATGGTCAAAGCCATCTAGATCGCAATTTTGCATACAATCCTCGATTGTTTTGCATGAACCAATCGCATCACAGATTTGTTGGCTACCTGGCCAATAAAAAAAGAGTAAATAACTAAATATCAATATGTGTCAAAAAAATTAAAGTAAACAGAAAAATGATTCATACAAAATCACATATCTAGATTCATGACTAGAGTAAGAACGTATTTTTACATCACACAACTACAAGGGCGATATGAACTATGAGCGCTTTGTTCCACCCGAAATTGCTCCATGTATATTGTCAAATTCAGGTACATACATTTTAATTTCAAGATTCGGATATTTTTTCGCTAATCTCAAATTGTAACATTGCCCCCATCCCCCTTATTCTTAGAGAAAAATATACAAAATACGAATTTAGAAAAAAAAAAACCCACGATAATAATGATATTGAACACTACCAAATTAGTAGAACCATTACATTAGAAAGACTAGCTACCCTAATCTTAGGCGCAAAAGTCGCCCTTACATCACCATGCATAACTACATACATCATATTTCTCTTACAAGAATAATACCTCTAGATTGATGGACGAGGACCAACGAGATTATAAGTAGTGTAAAAAGTGCAAGCTTATGAGATGCCATAGGTGAGATTAAGGGTAGTGATTTGATCGAAATAATGATAAAAGGAATACGTTGAGAGATTAAGCTTATGCCAGTAAAGGAATAAGTGGAGAGCTTTATATCATTACGTTTTACTATTTTAGTTTTTTTCTCTTTTGAATAATGAATCTTCTAAAATGGGAATGCAATCAAAATATATGATAACAAATGATTTCTTTGTGTATTGAGGCCTAATTCAAGTCTATTCCATTAATTTCAATCGTAATTTGTTTGGAAACTTATTATGACAATCATAAAATCTTCTTTTTGAAGATTGTTGTCAATCACAACCATAATTATATTATTAGAATCATAAAATGTCTTTTTTTTTTTTTAAAGATTGAGCTCAAAAGTTTTTTTTTTTTTTTAAAAAGATTACATGGCGAAATTTTGTTATTTGCACACCAAAAATATACTATTATGGAGTACGTACTATTTGGGCTGTTTTTGGTATGCACAATAAGTTAGCTTTTTGGCCAAAGTAGCTTATGGCTATGTTTGGTATGCACAATAAACTAGCTTATTTGGTCAAAGTAGCTTATTTGACTAGTTTTATAAGCTCTTTGACCAAATAAGTTTGTTTGGTACACCACTAGTTTAAATAATAAGCAAAGGATAACCTCATGTAAGATGTTACCCCATGTAACTTATTTAAAAATAAGCTAGCTTATCATAATTTTATTCCTGATTTACCCTCATTTATTTACTAAAATAATATGAGATTAAAAATATTTCAATGCATTTTTATGTAATTTTACATACATCAGCTCTTATATCAGCTAATTTTGTCAAACACTCCTATTACTATCAGCTAAAAACTTTTAGCTACTATTTCAGCTATTAATTCAGCTTTCAGCTCCTATTCAGCATTCAGTACTATTTCAGCTAGCGTTCAGCTATTATTTCAGCTAATTTTACCAAACATACCCTATGTGACTAGTTTTTAAACTCTTTGACCAAATAAGTTTGTTTGGTGACACCACTAACTTAAATAATAAGCTAGCTTATTTAATAAGTTACCCCATGTTACTTATTAAAAAATAAGCTACTTATCATAAATTTATTCCAAATTTACCCTCATTTATTTACAAAATTAAATAAGACTAAAAATAAATAATGCATTTTTATGTAATTTTATATACATCAGTTACTACGCCAGCAATTTGCCAAACACTCTTGTCTCTATCAACTAAAAAAATTCAGCTACTATTGCAACTATTATTTCAGCTTTCAGTTAACATTTCAACATTCTGATACTACTTCAGCATTCATATACTATTTCATCTAGTTTTAACAAACATAGCATTGGTCATTACTATTTACTACTTTGGGTTTATGTACTGCCATTTTGAATGGATTTGGATCTAATGGAGTTATTTTTACATGAGTTGATAGAGTTTACCATAAATATATATATATATATATATATATATTATTAATAGCCGTGATTTTGAACACTTCTCAGATCGTCCACATAGGACGCTGATGTCAAACGAAATGTTCCATAAATACCACTCACATGCTTATGCAAGACACACGCACGTATAAGCTAGACACACGCTTGCAATGTATTTTGTAAATATGGTACTAATATTTTGTTGCCTTATTTAAAAAAATTA
>JBBYHQ010317265.1:32612-65987 GCA_038382645.1 Spergularia azorica | reverse complement strand
CATATTATTGTTCTTACCAAGAGCAAACGCCACCTCATATTATTGTTTTTTAACATTTTTTTTTTAGTTAGGATTGTTTACTTTGACATTCGGATTCAGATATTTGTCCAAACTCTGATTCCTAATTTGTAAAATTTATTCTGGTAAAAAACAAAAAGAACTAAAAAATTCATTCATCGTGTTTTTTCCCATCGTCAATATCATAGAAGAATAGCATCCCGTGCATTAAACTAGTCTAGATCTGATATGCAATACTATGTAAGAGATGTCAAAGAGAATGATGTATTTGATCTACATTTATAATATAACCAAATACCCAATAGAAATGCAAATGTTAATTCGCTTGGGATAGAACCTTTTTCAAATGTCTCGACAACAAGTTAAAAATTAAATATAACTTCAGCATATTAAATTCTTGATCCACAATCACTTTCGGATTTTTGGAATAGAAGACAAAGCAGATATGGTTTTGTTTAAAAGATAGAATAACATATACGATACGACTGACAAACTGGGTCATATCATATGTTTATCACTGTATGTATCGATCACGCTTGTTGAAGAGTTTACTCAACTTCAGGAGCAGCTTCCACTCGGCATTATCATCCTGTATTGCAGCAGGAGTCGAATTAGCACCAGTCAAACGATAAATACAGGAATTTAACTACGTATTTGTGGTAGGAGGTTATTAGTAACTCACCCCGTATATAGCTTTGAACGCGTCAATTGATTGCCGAGAAATGAAGCTAACGAGCTCATCATGAAGGTCGAAGTGCCTGCCGTACATTCTCTGCTGCTGTTCTGGATTGTCAGCAACAATCTGCAGAAGAACAAAGTGAAATTTCATGTGATGTTTCAGAAACTGCGGTGTGAGTCTTGAAGAAAAACAAAAACCACAACTTCTTCGGTAACTCATAATGACGTTCTCACATTACAGCCGTTAATTAATCACTACTTCTTCATTCAAATATAGCATCCTGCGTAGATATTCTATGTCCAAGGGTTTCTATAACAAGGTCTTTCAAAGAGCGCTTTCTAGATGAAATTTTACTTTTAAGTTATTCCTCTTTATGCCACCTTGCATTGTCAATATAATTTCAAAATAATCATACCTTTATAGCCACTTCCTGGCCTTTCGTTGCAGAGTCCACTGCACGCTGACCAAGCCGAATTGAACTGATCCGACCAATGGCCATGAAGTTCTTTGAAGGAATGCAGATTGGAGTTCCCACCTAATATGCAAACAATAGTTAGCATCCAGAAACAAGAAGGAGCTAATAGAAGCGTGAAAAGCTTGAATCGGACGATATACAGAAACGCAGGGTAATTATCATACTTTGGGCCCAAAGAGTATATTAGGTTCACAAGTTCAAATGAAAAGAAATGGGTGCTTGTTCCATAAAACTAAAGCAGGATGCAGGTGAAGGCACTATGAATCTATGATCAGAGTCTTCAGAGATTCAGAGCCATTCCTCTAGCAAAAAGATGTCAGCTTTTTTAAGGAAAATCGGATACGGCTCTCAAGAACCACAATTTGCAAGATGTATGCATCTATGGGCGTATATTCCACACTGGTCAACATGAATACACTCCCGACAAAAAAAAAAAAACAAATTTTGAAGAGGGCTTAAAGTAACTAATCAAATACAAATCAATGTGCCTAATCCTCGGGCCCCTTCCAGGGTATTGACACTACTGACTAGAGTTAGTTACACAGATTTCAGACCATAGATTTAAGTACAAAGGCTAGATGATCACACCACAAAGACCCACAGACAAATGAAACCCTACAGAGAATTAGACTAGAACAAGAATACTCCATCATTCTAGCAGATCTATCAAATTCATACCAACGTTGAAGAAATGAGCTAAGCCTGTAAGTTTAACAACTAAAGTTTACAACCCCATTGGTCCTGCATCATTGCATGTCCAGAAATTCTAATGCATCTAAACAGTGTTCAAATTTGGGATGTCAGTACCAACTGCTTGAGCCTAATACAGCATGGAAAGAATAAGCAATAAACATTACTACAGGGGGACTGAAACAGGACCACGCACTTAAACTACTACTGCGGTGCAAGGTATTAAGGTAAGAGATCAAGGCAAAGGTCTCTTTTTCTAGGTTCTTTCCTCACTGAGGACCATGAGCCAACAGCGGTAGCATAACCCCTTCCCAGGAGTTAGATAAAATCTAAAGTTCATATTACATACCTTAACAGTGCCTTCAAGAACAACCACTCCCACCAAAATAGGGTCCTTTTTGTTGAAAACGCATTCAGGTAAAATTTCGATTACACAAGGAACTACTGCATCAACAGCAGTTTCTCTTTTCTTCTCCTCGTTGAGTTGATCAACATATGCCTTAAACTGATCAAACAAGTGATAAATGACATCAGCCATAAAGATCTTTACACCGATTTCATCAGCATATTTCCTTGCCTCTGGTGCAACCTTGACATCAAAAGCTAAGATTGTAGCATATTCTCTTTTTTTCTCAACCATGGTACTAGCTCTCACAACGTCCTTCTTGTTCACAGGACCTAAGGTTATGCCACCAACTGGAATTTTGGTATCTGGTTGTTCTAACATATCCAACAATGCTTCCAAAGATCCAAGCGTAGAAGCTTGGACAAAAACACCCTCACCCTTTTTGTCAATCCTGTTCAAGACAGAGTTGATGTCTTTCCTAGACATCTCTTTTCTCTCCTTGAGGTCATCATAAGGTCCTACAACATACAAGCCAGACCCACCGATCGCGTGCTCAAGTCCCTGTAAGAGAAACATCAATGTTGAACATAAGCCATCAAGAATGAAGAAAAGCAAGAGAAAAACATGACATAAAAGGCATAAAATGTAAGAAACAAATAGCAAAAGCAACCAGTTTCTCAAACTTGGCATCATCACCTGTGCAGTTATCTTGATACCCTGTGCAGCCCTAACTTCCCTATGATGCATATATGTTCCCTGTTTCACAGAAAGAAATGCGTATAAGGTAGAATAAACCAAAAATATATAAATGGCATCTCTGAAGTCTTAACTATACACAAAACTTTAAATGAGGGAGTTCTTTCCCACGATGATGAGCAGGGAGGATACAAGAAGACCTGCCCCAACACCCTAACTAATCTCTCTACTGAAAAGTTTAAATATTCCATTAACACCCTTACAGTGTATGTCGCACAAAAACAGATTAACACACCAAATAAAAACATCAATTTGAAAATCAAAAACCACAAGTCTCAACTCTTGTTCCAACAACTGATACCTCAATTGTCAGATTTAGGATTTTCAGTGTAAAACATAGACCAAAATCCATAACTTCATAACTGTAGCTTTACCCTGTGATAGGATTTAGAAGCCCATCAAATCCTTCTAAACTATGATTCAGTCAAACATATTTTTATCAACACAAGGCAACTTCTTTTATAAACAAACAATAAGACCACTGCACATACCTTAACTCTAAGTTCTTTCATTGGATGAGGTGTCAGCAAAGACCGAATCGTAGTAACAATGGGGCCCTGAACAACAGATTTAAACAGTTGAGAGTTACAAACAGTGTTAGGTGGAATCACTTTAGTTTAAGACAATAACAGCAATAGATTACCTGCGTGCCACAGCAGACGATGCGGTCTCCTTTGCAAAGAACACCATTTACCAGCACTACGTCAATAGTTGTTCCATGACCCTCAATAACCTTAACCTCTAAGACCGTGCACTGTTAAAAAGCCCAAGACCAATAATTAAGATTTTAAGCACATTTTTCTAGGGATTCAAAGAACGACGCAGAAGATAAGTCTTAACGTTCAAAAGAAAAATCCACCACCTGAACTTTGTTGCTGAATGTTAGTTTCTCAACCATTGTCTTCTGCGCCCGTTGAGCTACCAACAACAACAATTCTGCAATACCATCCCCACTATTTCCACAAAAAAAAAAAATGGAAGTTAAAATTCTAAATTCATGAACAACAGCCTGTCATCGGCAATTATATGTACCATAGTAAGTCAATCCATATGCAGTTCAACTCTACCTTACGGCACTGGTTGGGACAATGCTGAATGTTTCCCCATTTCTTTGTTTTTAGAGTACAGTTCAGTGTTTATACCTTGCTCTTTGAACTGTGTGATAATCTGTTTGAAAAACACACAAATAAGCAATCATTCCCAAAACGAACCAAATGCTATATACAAAAATGTGTAAAAGAACCTTAACCTTTGTGAGTTGCTCGTTAAATTCATTCTTAACATCTTTAGCTTGTTGCTTGAGTGATTTGGCAAAGGGGGTATTTCGATACCTTTTCCAACCATAGAGTCGATCCACCTAAGGATTTTGACAACAACAACAAGTAAAGAAACGATTTGGGATGGAAGATGCAGTAAATCAAAGAGAAAGGTAGGAGAAAAGAAGAAAGAGTGGAAAACCCCAAGGAAAGAGAAATAAGATGCGGAGAAAAAGGAGAGAATTAGATGAGAAGAAATAATAGCCAAAATAAGAACTGCGAATAACTAAAAGGGGGTGCAAAAAGAATCAGTAAGAAAAAAAATTAAATTAAATTTGACCACAATGGCAGGTCATGTCAATGAACTCACCTTGTTTAAGGCTACAATAAACTCTGTGTTCCTGTTCTTCAAAAGGTCGAGTGATTCAATTGTCTGGCGCTCCAAGCCACGCTTGATATCAACGACCAAAACAGCAATATCACACAAGCCAGATCCCCGGAAACGCAGGTTGGCAAAAGATGCATGCCCAGGGGTGTCTATCACAAGAAGACCTGGAACGTTGAGCTTTGCGTCAGCCTTGAGTGAGTTGGTCCTCTCTCTGATGTTCTCAGCAGGCAAGTAGGTTGCTCCAATCTGTTGGGTGATCCCTCCAGCTTCACCTTCCTGTATATTTGTACCTCTAATGCAATCTAGCAGCTTGGTTTTACCAGCATCAACATGGCCCATAATACAGCAGATTGGAGACCTAAGTTTCACCTCACCATCCATTGCAGCTCCTGTGCCAGAATGTTTCATGCCAGTAGCTAGCTGTGATGAAATGGCTTTTCTAGCGTCAGCAGCAGAAGGTGGCGGTAGTGAAGTACCGTGTAAAACTCGAAGGGGATCCCTTAGTACTGCTGTTTCCAATGACAACTGACCAAGGGAATCATCGTCTTCATCATCAAAAGCTGCCATCTTAACAGCCAAAGCAAGGCTTGTGACCTGATCCCAACTTTTAGCATCCCACTCCTCAGCATCTTCTCCTTCCGCACCAACATTTTGTATAGATATGTCAGAAGCTCCAGAAGTCTCCCCCAGATTCACCATGCAAATCTGTGGCACTACTTCGGCCAAAGGGCAAGAAAGAGCAGAAGCAGCAGCACTGCCACTGCTTTCAGCAACCACTGCTTTCAGCAACAGACTCAACTTCTTCAGCAGTCACAGCTTCCACTAGGACATCCTCTTCCTCTACCTCTTCCACTTCCTCTACCTCTTCCTCTTCCTCTTCCTCATCCCCAGCATTTTGAGCATCAATACCATTATTTACTTCATGGTTCACCTTTGATCCCTTCTTTTTGGTGCTGTAGACAGGACGCTTTGTTGCAGCGCCATCATCAGAAGAGGACCTAGATGGTAACTTGACTCCAGAGTCAGCAAGAATTTGGTTTCTGAATGTCTCTATCCGAGCTTGCTTTTCCTTTTGCTTAGCAGTCACAGGAAGACCAGCCTCCTTCTTCAGGATCTTCTCCTTCTCCCTCTCCTTCTTCCTCATCCCCGCTTCCTCCGCTATCCTCAAAAGTTCGTCCTGTCGACGCTGTTCCTCTTCTTCTTTCCTCATCCTCTCAGCCCATTCATGCTCCGCCCTTTCCTCGGCTTCCTTACGTCTAGCCAGTGCCTCTTGCATCTCCCTAACATGTTTGGGTACTTTCTTCTCAGCTCGTCTAGTATCTTTGTTCTCTGTATCGTCCTCAACCTCTCTACTAGTAGATGCAGCAGCAGCCTTCTTTTCTCTCTCTCGTTCCTTCTTCTTTCTCTTCTTTTTAGCTGCTGCCGACTCTGGACCAGCCATTGGTTCCAACTCTAAGACCAAAGGCCCTTCCTCAACGCCTACCACACCTTCAGGGATCCCTTCCACTTCAACTATTTACATAATAACAACAATTGATTAAAAAAACCAGTCAAACAAAAGACTAGCAGGAAAATTGAAGAAACAGGAAGAACCAGTGAATTGCTCTTTACTCAACATTCTGCCACTATGGAAGAGGCTCATGTTAGGGTTCACGGCAAGGGGACAAGTTACCACCCCGGCCCCAAAAGGCAATAATTACAGTAATTCAACCCTAAAGACATTTTCTTTACCCCACACATAGAATTCCAAACCAAGATAAACAAATCGTTGTGGACTATCCATAACCATTGTACGAGTTTACACCACCCTTTAAACCCTACACCACCCTTTAAACCCGACAAATGTTTCGACTACAGCAAGAAGCCAGCAACACTATTTACAAGTCACTACACTACTGCAACTCCAACCAACTCAAACAATACTTCCACTAAACTCAATACTCCTTAATTAGTATCACATTATGATTAGTTGATTACGCATCATTAAACAGTAAAAATACTTCCTGATTCCTCGTAAATTATCAAGGAGTCGCATACACTGTAACTATTCCAATTCAATCGCTCGAAAAGCCGAAAATCTACAATTAAAGTTAATTCTACTTCGAAAAAACTGACTGAATTCTGGAATTATTTTACCCTAATGAACAATTCAGTGTCCTAATCAGAGTTTAATCAAATCATCATCACATAATACAATTATTATACAATGTTAATAAATCCCTAATAATTGAAATAATCATATAATCTTCGAAATAAACAAAACCAAATCAAAATTAAATTATCATCAAATCAATGAAACAAACATATAAAGTAGGAAGAAATTTGTATTAAACCTGAGGGTGGTGATGATGAAGACGATGCCATTGAAATTGAGGAATCAAAACCCTAGAAAATCCAATCGAATTGAATCAAAAATCAGGCGATCTTTTGCTCTTTTTCTTCCTAACCGAAAAAGATTCGGCCTTTTCTTCTTAATTTTGGTGGCGGAGAAGTATTGTTGGTTGGCTTGGATCATACTTTTTCAGGGAATCACGGTGGCGCGAGGCGGAGATTGGCGGCGGCGTTTGCTTCCGATTGATCGATTACTTCTGAGAAAAGGGAACGAAAAGAGGGAAAGCTGGGAATTGCAACGACGGAAACTTTGACGGGGTAGAGTTGTTAACGCGCGTAATTCTTCCTTGAGCCTCAAGGTTGGTGGGTTTATATACTCTTACAGTATTTTGTTTTTCTCATATAATCCATAATTTGTTTTTGTTTGAGTGAAAATATCACTTAATTAAATAAATAGAGTCATGTGCATACTGGACACACGTTAGAAAAAAAAAAAAAAACAATACCCTATAGTCTATAGACCCCTTTAAAATCTGATGCGACACGATACTACAAAACGAGTTTAACCCAATTCATCGACATACACTAAATAACAGCCGTAGCCCGTAGGATATGAGAAAGAGAAAATATTTCCAAGACAAGTGTAACTAATGACAAAGCAATTCATGAACGGTACATAGAGTGTAGTCTTCATTGTAATTAAATTGTATTGGGTTCAGTAATTTTTGTCTTGACAAAATCATCACTTGATTTCCGGTATACTTTGACATAGTTCATTTTTATATTTGATACGGTTTTTTTTTTATTGTGTTTAAGTGAACTACGAAATGACATGAAAAGATAAAATGAAAATGTTTAACTCATTGACAATGCCTATCAGTCGCCCGTGAAATTTCCTAGTCGTAGTAAAGAACTAGTACTCCTATATTGGTCTAAACCCCAAACAACAATGAAGTATTGAACATGGTGCTCTCCCCTAGTTGTAGGGGGTAATGGGAAATGTACTATTATTCATTTATACGTTCCACATGTACTCTATTTTAACATGGAACATTACAGTCAGATTATAACCAAGGGATGGTTTTTTTTTATGGAGAAACGGCAAGGATCACGAAGGTGTCCTGCAGAATAACGAATTAACGACAACCTTAGTGGGTGAGGTAATGAAAGATAATCAAGTTGGTCAAGCTCGGCAGCTTGGGAATAAGCAGGACGGAAAGGAATTAGACAGAAATGAGATGGCCAACTCCACTCTAGACCTCTAGTGGTGGATGAGGACGTGAAGACATGTACAGTATAGCTTGATGAATATCATGATTTGCGAGTTTGTAACCAAAAGGGACCAACGTATGCTCAAGTCTTTTCGAGTACATACAATTTTATTTAGCCCCTAAACCTTCAGTGTTAAACATTGTATTTTTTTTATGTCATTTCGTAGTTCACTAAACACATTGTGTTCTTTGTGATTGGTTTAAATAAATAAAAAATTTGAAAGAAGACCACAGATATAAGGCTCGAATTTCGCAAGTGACAACACTTGCAATCGTACATTCTCCTTTCCGCAAAGAAGTTATGTGAACGAGATACTGTGAGCAAAGTAATAACGATATTCAGGTTAAAAATGGCAGTAAAATAGCAACTATCAAAACTAAAAGGAGTTGACTGCTCCAGCTCCTAATAAAATCACTTGTATTTCATCCACACATATATATCTGCAAAATCACTCTCTAAGATGGAAGATGTTGCCATAGTGGGATGTATATTTAGTATACGGCCACAACTAACACATTTCCTCTAGAATACACCAATATGTCCGCACAAATCCACCATGCTACCGGCAGGATCAATCCTATCAGAGATCCAGGTTCAAAAATAGTGGCGAGCCGACCTTAGCGTGCAGTTCATCAGCCTGATAGTAGGCGTTGTACATCCTCACAGCTCGCCCTACCTGCAGCTGAAGCGTGCACAGATCAATCAAAGAGGTAGGTAAAGAGAAACTACCAAGCTATAGAAAGTCCACCAGCCAGTAAAGAGAAACTACCAAGCTATAGAAAGTCCACCAGCCAGTAAAGCAGAAACACAAAATATCCCCCTCAAAGACACTTGATAAATTAGTATAACAACGCACAATTCCGAGTCTCACACAGTCGAAATGAAAAGAAAAAAGGTAACAAAAGAGACAAATGATATTAAGTGGAGCTTAAACAAACTATGACTAATGCTATGAACAGTACAGTGAAATGACACAACTACAAGAGGTAATTGTAGTAGCCTATATGGTTACACGTTGGACAGTGAAATGACACAAGGATTGTTGAAGTAGCCTATTGATCTGAACATTGCACAGTGAAAGGGGCTCCAAAAATATTTTTGAAGTAGTAACACTGAAACAGATACAAGAGTATCACACATGCAAACATACAAGTTGGTGAACGAATGAATGAGATGGAATGTATCTCTAAAAATAGAGACAAGACAGCTGACAGCAAAGCAAGTTGAGGCCTCAAGCTCGGTATCAAAAGGTTGTGAATTGTGATGATGTGATCAATTCCGAGTTTCCGGCATAATGGTGGTCAGATTAATAGCTGACACTATAATTACGGGCTTCGGTTGCTATTCCACCCTTAGGAGTCTCCACATGAGCGATGACCAGGAATGGCTTGCTGGGGGTGATAAATTAGTTGCGTCTTGGCCGGTGTGGCTAGTGCGTAATGGAACTATGGAAGTTAATTCGGAAGGGGTGTACTCATGGAGTAATGGTGATGGTAGCTTTGCTGAGTGACATGTGCGGCTCAAAGTGGTAAAGACGGGGATGGTCGGTTTCGTAACGGTGGTAGAGACAGCGATGGGTGTACAAAATAGTGATGGACCTAGAGTAGTGGTGGATTGGTGACTTCAGGGCTGAGGGTAAGTAACAAAGAAGACCATAGGAGTACTTAATAAACAAACAATTGAGAAACAGATTGGGTAATGGACCCTGTCACCTGAACCTTCAAAGAAAGTGAACCAAAAACCCCCAAGAATTCAAAAGTGTGTGGCACAGGCTGTGGACTTTGTGGCACTAGATGTGAACATGAGCCTTTCTGGGACTGTCCCATTGAGATGGGAGTAAGGAAACAAAGTTCTAAGAACATTACAAGGAGGAAACAAAAGGACGGCGTAGCAAAACAAATTCACAGCCTGATGCAGAGCCATGATAGCTGAAGACGCAGGTGAGATAGATGATGAAACAACCAGATGGATTACTCAGGCAACAGGATTGAAAAAACAGAAAGAGGTCAGCTAATAATGTAATTCTACTATGGAACTTTTTGACTGTTAACCCCAAGAAGTTACTTCTTATTTTTAAGATGCCCACAAAGTGAAAGGAACAGTCCAAATCATCACTATGACACGATCTAGTGATATAATTGCACAGAGTGAACCCAGAGTCATTAATAGCACCAGGCAGTAAGGTATCCACATCCAGCACACCACAGCTATCTAACATGTAACTTAAAAAGCAACTGCGAATTTATTCACAGAGATTAAGCAAGCATCAGGAATCAACTCACCTACTATTTCCAACCCAATTTAAGCAACTGACGGAAGATTGGTAATTTTTCCCACCGCCACT
Source organism: Spergularia azorica (assembly GCA_038382645.1). NCBI lineage: Eukaryota > Viridiplantae > Streptophyta > Magnoliopsida > Caryophyllales > Caryophyllaceae > Spergularia > Spergularia azorica. The sequence continues at coordinate 55,432 of JBBYHQ010317265.1, read as the reverse complement.
GTTTTCCCTGGTATGAAAATAAAAACTATTAGCACGCTATATGACCACTGACATCCCCAGTTAAACAGTTTTCAGGCAGCAATTATCACCTTCTGTTCGAAGTGTAAACCTTCCCAGCTGTGGGAAGTCGGAAAATTTCTCAATGCATATCATATTATTCACCTATAAACAAAAAAATCAAAATGGATGAGTGGTCAATAGTCACATGAGTAACAGGTAAGCACATTGCATACTTTACAGCTTGGCAAATAAAAAAAAGGAAAACCCACGGCTTCTACCTTCTAGCCAAGCTAAAATCAGAACATAATTTGGAAGCTCGTATAAATACAATATACTTAACGACCAAGAACTTTCGGCCACATATAGATCACAGGAAACAACATTAAGTGTAAAATGAGCCAAGCCAACTCACAAAACCGTGATTTAGGCTCTCTGTCACAGCTTGGCTCAAGCTCAAATAGTCTCAGACCAGACAACAAGGCAGACTTGACCATGTACAACTTTAGCTTAAACATCACAGAGCTTGGCAGGAGATCGTTTCCTAGAAAATGAATCAATTTATAGTTCTACGTTTTATCCAAACCATAAATGAAATGAAATTTTTAGCAGGGAGCTAAATGTTAGACTAAATTCATATGCCTCATTATATAGTGAAAGTAGGCTATTATTCTTGTCAAAAGAGAATTATTCACGAAACAAAGCTAAGCTCGAGCTGTAGCATCTCCGAGCCAAAGCCCTGATGTTCCAAGCTCAAGAGCTTCGAGCCGAGCCCTAATTTGGTTGCAAAGTGAACAAACCGAACCCATGTCTAAGCCTTGCTTGGCTCTTCCACACATCTTGTACTACCTAATACATTAATACTCCAGATAAATAAGAAAGAAAACAAATTAAGTCATTTGGGAACAAATTAAGAGTCAGGACACAATACTGAGATGGGAAAACATTGTGGCAAGTGGCAACCATAAATTGTCACACTACAATATTCAGAATTCTTAAAAATAACTCAATATACAAAAAAAAAAAAGAAAAAAAATCATGAGCATACTATTGAAGTTGCTGGCAAAATACACAGTCGGGGTTCAAAGCCACTCATAATAAAAAACATGAAAGAGTACAAACCTGAATACGGCATACTACAAAAGCCCCAGACTTGACAAAAAGAGGTTTCTTTTTCATGGGTTTCTTAGTCTTCAGATCAATTTGTTGTAGCAATTCAACGATCTCACATTCCTCAACGACAGAATGAATGTGCAAGACTGCCTTGTATCCAGCAGTGAAAATTGCCTGAAAATCCACAGCAATTGTAAGAATATACAGAGACAAATTATATTGTATACCTCATTAGCAAAAGAAAAGAGCTAAAATCAATGCTTCCGCTGACAGCCAACTGCTAAACAGTAAATAACAAGATAATCAAGAAACATTATTTAAGATGGAAAAGGGCTTTAACGTACATTCTCAACCAACTCAAGGATCTGCAACTGAGCATGAAACTCATTCACAGCTGCAATTGGCTTGGCTGCATTACAATAGGCATACAAGTGGTTAGCAAATTACAAGAAATTCCCCTATCTTAAAAAAAAAAAAAAAAAACCATAACATGATGAAAAGTTTCTACTGCTAAGTCAAATATGGTCAGCCATGTTGGGGTACTACTAGAGCAATAGCAAAGACACGTTAGATGATGTATTCTAAAACTTGAGGCAGTGCAAAAAAATACAAGCATCCAGGAGCGTATATAGATACAGGTTCAACAGAAATACCGAAAGATCACCCCAAAATCTAGAGAGCAAGAAATGAATGCACTGCACAGGATACTATATTAAAGTGTTGTCAAGGAAATAAGAGATATTAGTTGTACAATAATTTTTACTGTAAATGAGACTATCAAGTTCTGGTAATGTGCACTTAATCTGAACTTTCAAAAATCTCATTCATGGGTTTACTTATTCAGAATATCAAGTTCTGGTAATGTGCAGCGAAACAAAGAAGACTCTAGTATTATATAAACACATACATACACATATCAGGTCAGTATCAGTAGCCACCAAAACACAAATCAGCAACATAGTTTTCTAATAAGAATAATCAGCAGCATAGTTATCTGCTTGCAGACACGAAATTGTAAAGTGCTAACTGACAACTGCGAACTTACAAGGGCTTGACAAGACAAAGCCTGGCAATATATCTTCTTCTTCAATTCCAGCCAATCTAACCCGTAAATTTTCACCTGGTGCTGCATATTTGACCCTGTCTTCATCTATATATACAGCAACGACCTTCACATTAACCTGTAAAGAGGTTCCTCGTACTTTCAGGTGTGATGATCTTAAACAACAAGCTCACATAAGTGAAATAAAATTGAAGAAGCATACCTTGTTTGGCATGATAGTAACTAAGTCACCCTCGCGTATACTGCCAGATTCAATTTTACCCATTACAACGGTTCCCATATCCTTGAATTTATCAATAATGGGCATTCTGCAGTTGAAAATAAAGGAACTATTAGGGACACTGGAAACAGATAAGCTATCATCATATCTGATCGATAAAGGAAAACAAAAGACACAGAGAGCTATTCATAAGATGGGAGTGCTCCAGACCGCAGCCACAGAAATCGGCTAAACCATTGAGATTAGAACTGCTCCTACAGGGATGAGACAGCTTAAAGTGAGGTTAATCTCCAGGCCATACGTATCTTGAGAGATGGCCAAAAACCCGCAAAGAGAAGGTGAGAGATAGTAAGAGGGTGAGAGGAGTTATTGCTGATCAGCTGATGTATAATGCCCTCTAGGAGACCCATCTCCATAGCCTTGCTCACTAGTATATACTAAGGGACACCACAATCAAGATAAAGAGAAAAAAGGGGAAAGAGGGTCGCCTTGAGCTATTATAGAAACAGCCATGTTGCAGAAACACACGCGCTTTCTCCATTCACTAGGAATGCCAATCTCATCAAGTACAAACATCAAGAAATAGCAGGAAACGTGATCAAAAAGTTTCTCAATATCAAACTTGCACAAGGTACCAGGTTGGTTCGACTTTCTAACAAATATTTCCATAACTAAATAGCATTAACATGATCCATAAAGAAAATGAATTCCAGGAAGCCAGATAAATATATATCTATCTACAGTTCTGTATCAAGTATATCAACTAATAGAAGTCAACTCCAACGGTAAACCACAGATAGAGATTAAAGACAAGTCATAGCAACATTCAAAGATAAGACCTGTAAAATGGTATCGTACTGGACGAATTCAGTCAAGTACTGAAAGCCATAAGCACACTTGTACAACTAGTTGCGAGCAGAACCTAGGGAAATTAATGAAACGCGACGACAAGCAGGCTGCAACAAGACTGACTAACATTCATGCTTTAATTCTCTAGGCCACATCTAAACTACATTTCAAACTAAAATCGGCACAGATAAAGACACAACTGATGGGCACATAAATGTGGAAACATGACTTCCTAGGCGACACAAGTTTCACAAATGAGCAGTGAGATAAAAGAGCTATCATGTTACATGCTGGTTCTTTCTGCAATATAATTAAAAATTCCGAAGAGGTATCCGTCAGAAAAAATACAGAAGGCAGTGTTGGGCAATTACACAATTATACATTTACCATTGTCAGATAAACATCCTGCTTTGTGTCACTGATAATATTGAAGAAAGCACTAATACAAACCTGCATAGACCTTCTGGATCTCGTAGAGGGACTTCAATAACATCCATTGCTTCAAAAAGGCATGGACCACTCCACCAAGGGCAGACACCCTTACCAACTCTTGTTTTTAGATTCGCTCCGAGGAGACCAGATATCGGCAGAAACAGGACATCTACAATACAAAGATTAGAAAATCAAACGCATGCACTTATGTGATCATGTCTTTAAATTGGAATTGCTTTCACAACTGACAAGAGTACTCCAATAAAACAAGTCGGAGTGGCAAAGGAGGTCGCTTTGTCCTATCTCCAGTGTTCAATAATCTAGATGAACTATTTCAAGAATGTATAAAGAGAAATCGCTTGACAGTAATTCAAATATTCAATCACCTTTTTTAACATTGTAGTTTGAGCTCTTCAGAAAGGGAATCATCTTAGACTCTATTTCAACATACCTGCAACAGAAAGCTTAATCAATCAAACACCAAGAAAATACACATCTATAATTTTACATGTGTATGTAACCAATGGAAGGAGAGGTGAATTAGCTTAGGGGAAAGTTATGCTGATCATGGCTGATTTTGGTATATTAGAAAGATATGTTGCTGACAGATATAGTTTTGAAGTCTATCAGAACGAAAAGCGAAGTTTGTGCTAACATCTTGTTCACTGATCAGGCTGAAAGAGAACAAATAACAGAAAGATTCGATATACAGCAGAGTTAATTTGAAGTTGCTTGCACGGGCTGTTTGAAAGTATGAGAGCAGCAAGCTGGCCCACCATTGCAAAATGTACTTCCTAAGTACTGATAGTCCTTTACAATGAATTATGTTTTATAATAACAATAACGAGATTAAGCAAAATGGAAGCATACACAAAAGAAGTGGACGAGACGCCCTCTTGCCAACAAAGAAAAATAAAGCCTTTAACTCCAAGTAGAAAGCCATTTTCAAACCATGACCAATAATTAATAGTGGTTTGGAGAGTTCAAATTCACTTTCCTCTTGTATATGGGAGTTTCCCCCACGGTGACCTCAACTCGCCACAAGAGAGAACATTTTAGTCAGAGAGCTGAGGGGTTGCAGTAACTAATAGTGTAGCCTATTATCCCTCCAGTTGTGAATACTGCTAGTGAGATACCTTACCGGGATGCAATATCTCTACTAATATCTCTATTTAGGTGTTTGGTACCATTTGTTCTGATACGGAGGACCAAAATCCTAAAGTTGCTTCATCAACACCAAAGAAACTCAGACTGAGCACTATGCAAACTTACTTCAAGAAGGATAAGGCAAAGAGGAAAAATAAAGAATCTGAAATGAGGGATCAATTACAATGATTAGGGTCGTAAGACAGGTTTTCTCGCACCTTTGTCTTCGAGACTATTTTGTCCTCTTAGCGTGCTTTCCTAAATTTTATTATGCAAAAAAATCTCTGCTTATTCTACTCTCGGAACCATCATAGAATTTTGAAAAGGTCAGCCATTTCTTTTTCCAAAACCATGAAATGACCCCGTTGGATCCAGCATAATAACCATACTGATGCAAACAAAAGTTTCCAGCTCTTTGATTAGAAGTCAGATATCAGATAAAATTGGTCCATATGAGTAGGCCCCAGACCATTTTGGGTAAGACTTGAGTGTTGCTGTTATTGTATGTAGATGTATGGGCAAGTCCTTAATAAATTACAAAGAGGAGTACTACATACCTTTCGTTTGACCAGTTGACAGTGGGGTCATCCATCTTGTTAACGACAACCAAGAGCTTAGTGACACCCAATGTCTTCGCAAGCATGACATGTTCTCGAGTCTGTCCACCTTTCTCAAAACCCGTTTCAAACTCCCCTTTCCGAGCAGATATAACCTGCATTTACTTTAATTTTTAGGGGAAGGGAGTAGGAAGAGAGTACCAACTCATGCATAACAAGAGCAACCAGCAAAGACAATAATTTGAAAGACAAAGCTCTTCGATACTCACCAGAACACCTATGTCAGCTTGTGATGCACCACTAATCATGTTTGGTACATAGCTTTTATGACCCTGCAGAAACAGTTGCCATCCCCTCAGCACATGAGTTCAGATATCGGATGCATTCTGTAATTCAAACCCCAAGTGCAGACTAAACCTTCCAAAGAGCGGTATAAAACCCACAGAACAACTGAAATTTAACTGCATAGTGCCAGGACAGAGCTGCACCGAACTTTTAAGTTTTAACTAAGGAATAATGGAAAGACACTTATAGAGACACCCAGGGAGTGACCCCATTGACAGAATACGAGGGGAGGGACAATATTGCATCAAATGATACCAGACAACAGGCTAATATCTGTTTGAAGAGATAATGAAAGTTAGCAGAAGCCTTCACAAGTAAAGGGTGTTCTACTCGGAGGGGCACCATGAGGCAGCTGATGCAGAGGAACTGTTAAGGTTAATCTGAGTTCCATTTGCTTCTATGAGGAATTCCTCATAGAAATCACCACTGTTAAAATTTTTCTACACAGAATCAACAATAGCAGTACAAACCATCACCCAAGAAAAAAAGCAAGATCCCACAAGCAAGATATAAATAACAGAGATGTCATGAGGCCAAGTCTAGATCAACATAACTCATAAGGCAACCACAAAAACATATTTTAGATCAATTTGAAGAGTACGACTAGATACGTAGAGTTCTTAATGGGGCAACAGCTAAAAGAAAGAAGCATAAATCAATATCACAAAATCACAACTTACGGGTGCATCCAAAATGGTAAACCTAGTTGTCTCAGTCTCAAAATGCGCTCTCCCAACTTCAACGGTTTTTCCCTGAAAGTCAGAACCAAGCAACCCATAACGCAAATGTACAGACTTTCCACAACCACAGCTTTAGCACAAGAAATGAAAATATGAGCTGAAAAGAAATTGTCAAGGCCAGACAATTAGCTCAAGCTCACAATCCAGAAGGTTACGATATATACCTTAGCACGCTCTTCTTCATTAGTATCCATAATATATGCCATGTACCTGGTGCAGGACAAAAATTACATAAATTAAATAGAACGAAGATGACATAGGAATTAACAGCTATGCTACTCACAATTATGCAGCAACATGACATTGAGTTTTCCAAATAGTATTGAACTTGGTTGTACATAGATGCCCAAGTCTGACTACAGAATTTTTTTTCCAAATAGTACCCAGCAATAACAAGAAAGAGCAGAAGCAATGACAAATTAAGCTTTAGTCCCACAACCTTTATGGGGAAACAACAATGTTAGAAGGACATGAATACAAATACACCTGGCAATCAAAGATATTAAAGACATTTTTCATCGAAACTACCAGTAGAAAAGAATCTTGCAGCACACGCATACCCAGAAGACAGAAATAACATACAACAGAATGTCATAATAACACTGCTTGTTGCAGGCCTCAGATGGACAGCTAAAGCCAAGCAAGAGCACAATATTTTCCAATGAAATTAATAGTGAAAGAGTCAAGGATTTCTTTCCATATACAGAAAACAAAAATCAACTGCACAAATGTAAAAAGTTCATAGCCTCGTTGAAGATGGTCTCACCAACTATCTCTGGCTTTGTCCTTGGCTTCTTTCTCATATTTCTGGATTGTACGATCATCAACTTGCCCACTGAGAAAAAGTATTTGACCACCTATCGTCGACTTACCAGCATCTGCAACAATGTGACCAATTTTAAAGACGTGTAAATGCAAAAGCTGGCCAAGAAAACTATCTGGCACACAAACCAGCTTTTAACCATCTCCCCCCTTTTAGATTGGCATAATCAACTTTCCAGAGCACTTGTGACGTTACAACAAGATTAGATAAAGCAACCTAGACATACGATTGGATATTTATATGAACATAATCCTCCAACAGAGCTGAGAAAAGGCCAAAGAAAAATCATATAGTTAACAACAAAATTATTTGCTCAGCTTGCTGTTTGATACACCATGTGGAGTTCTAGTTTAGCAGTCACAGCTCGAGGGCAACATTAATTAGAGGACGAAGAAAGTTCACATGCCCCAAGCACTAAAGCTCTGATACTCACAAGGCATTTGATATCCCCAAAAGACACATGCCCAAAAAATATCATTACAGTAACAACAACAAAAGCTTTAGTCCATTAATTATTTGGGTCGGCTTACATGAACCGTCGTAGTCATCGTGGGTGAAACTAGCTTATCCCAAGGGGTTACTATGCATCTCCAAAGAAAGAAAGAAATGCGCAGAATCCCAACCTTCATAACCCTAACTTACCGCAAAAATATTGTAAAATTGAGCATTATTACAAAAATCTCTCCACCGTGGCGTATTGTGTACTGATACTCTACGTATCGTACTAGTATTATTCATCAAAAGGTCTCCAGAAGCAAAATCTATCATGCCAAGTGTGTATCACATATTCGTGTATTGCAAATCAAACGCACTACATATCAGTAATCATGAGATTGAGGTAAATTGTTAATTCCATAATTTTTGCTGCACATAATCTCGAATTCTACCCCGCCCATGATTTGCGATGGAGGAAAAGATAAAAAAAATTCAGAAGGATAGAACCGAGAAAAAGTGACCACTACTCTTGAAAATAACAATTAAGGTAAGGTTGCCGTAATCGAACAAGAAAGACCATGCACTTCAAAGCAAACAAAGATCAGAACAAGCCAGATGACCAGCAACAGAATTACATGTCTTGCAAAGAGCGGAAAGGTGGTGCATAGTAATCTAGCCTTTACCATCAAACAAGCGAAAAGTTTTTTTCTAATATACCAGAGGATAAACATTTCTCGATTAAACAGAACTCTGATAGCCAACAAGAATAGAGAAGCAGAAGCAGAATCAGAATGCATGGAACAAAGTAAAAAGTAAACTAACCAACATGACCAATGAACACAACATTCAGGTGACGTTTCCTATTTGAGGATTCAGGCTTGTCATTTGCTGCTTCATGAACGACTTCGTCCATCTCCTCTGAAATTATTAATCAACAGATTAGCTTCATAAAGTTTTTTTCACATAGAGATCACCAGTTTCCTACAACTGACCAGCTTACGATGTAGTTGAATGATGGAAGTAGTTCCAACAGTCAAAAATAAAAAGGTGAGTAAAGCAGAGTATGACACATGTATGATGTATCCCCTAAGAGGTAAAGAAACTTTGAAAGGCACGCAAGATAAGAGCCTCTAATCGGACACTTAATAGCAAGAATTGTGAACTTGAGATAGACTAAATGGATATACTACAAAGGCCGATAGGCAGTAAACGTTTGGACTCATGTGCCTTCCAGAACCAGGGGTCTTCGGATTTCAAATTCAAAAAGCTTTCTCAAAATTCTACATGGGCTCCAAAGTACCTGAGTCCACTTGAACTGGTTCGGCATCATGAGACTCCTCTGCATCTGAAATTAAGACAGTCAAATGTAAACGGTTCGCATCTTCGAGAACAATCAACCACAGCTCACAATCATCTAACTCCAATCACCCTCAGCAGTAACAATGTTCTATTTATGTAGATAATTTACCTTCTTCTGGTTTCACGACATTGTCAACTTCCTGTACCTTAGACTCCTCCACATTTATGACACCATTGTCCTCTATCACAGAAAGAAAATTATAAAGTAAATCAGTACACTTCAAGGATGAAACACAGACCCAAGGATGAAACCAGAACCGCAGTACAACTACAATCATCGAACTTGACAATTACCTGAGTCAAGCTGCAGAGCCCGAATTTCCTCAGCAAGATCTGCCACAAAGAAAAAGATTTAACATGTATAACCTAAAACTCCCGTTTCATAACCTAAAACGCCCGTTTCATACGGCATACAACTAGCACAACTGTATATAAAATTATACAATTACAACAAACATCATAGCATCAGACGACAGAACTGCAATAATCTGCCGTCGAAACACCAATAAATTAAAGAATTCAGACAGCTGCCATACCCATCTTTGAAGTATAGAGCCTTGGAGTTGTTGGGAAACTTTCCTGAACTTCGAATAAACTGGCCTCTGCAACGAGGAGAATCCAATTAAGAGTCGAATATTCACACTGCCACCTTGCCAGTAATTGACTACTTTGTATGAAACATTGTCAAAATTTACTCAAGCGTATGGAAACACGGCACAAACAATTACGCAACCTCAATGTAACCAAAAATAAATAAAAGAAAACAAACAAATCTAACTGCTTCAAATCAAATAGATTTTCTAGAAACTCTATAGACAAAGCGAATTTGATTCTCGTAACACATCAACGCCGAAACAGAAGCCGGCAGAGCAAATCAAACAGCACAAAATTAGCATCAGCACGAGTAAAACCTCGAAAACTTAACGGCACTTCCAGATACCCTAGGGCACAACTAACACGGTACCGACGCCGAGATGCAAAAAATGAAGTGGTAGAGATCACAATTGCACAGTCGCACAGCGTAAACTTCACTCAATCACAACAATACAACATCAAAGGCTCGCACTTCTCGCTTTTCGGCGTTTCCGAACCAAAAAAAAAAAAGACAAACACATAACTCTTATCCAGATTTTTGGGGATTTCTTAGCTGCTGCAAACCTTAAAAATCGATTAACCTAATTCAATTCAGCAAAAATAAACCCTAGAAAAAACAATCATCATTTGAAGTGCATAAAATATAACACATCAACAAATAAATTGGGGCGAACTGGACAGATTAATTGAAAAAACTATAGAACAATACAGTTTGGATTAATCGGAGAAGGTAGCGTAAAGATGAAGTGACAAAAATAAAATGGAATTTAGTAGAACTAACCTTGAGATGAGAAATCGGAAGTGATCAGCGGTGTGAGAGGAGAGAGAAAATGAGTTGGGGGGTTTATGGCAGCGCCGGAGCCTTTGTCATTATTATACCTAAGAATTTTAGGCACAGATGGATCCTCAAAACCCCAGGTGTTGGCTCACCAGCTGTGTCGAATCAGTTTTTACCTCTTTATTTTTTTTGAGTAATTCTCTTTTTTTTACCCTTTTTATACTCGTGTGTTTGTAGACACCAAAACACAAATATTTTTCGGTAATTTTACAAAGTAAAATGTTTTGGTATGGTAAAATATTTTCCGGATTTTGAGGTAGATTACCATAAATGATAGTGTTTGTGGATTTATAATATGTTTCTTATTACTTGGCCGCCAAGCAAATGGACAACAAGGAAATCACATAACGAAAACTATGTTGTATCATCGATTGATGTGATGTATTTCTTACTTGGCCACCAAGCAAGTGGATAGTAGACAAGACATATACATATACTTTGTAGTATAATCGATTTGATGAAATGTAAGTGGGATGATTTAAAACAGTATAATTTTACTATGATAAACTAGGTTAAAAGTTGACAATGGTCCACTTGTTTCTTTCCATGTGTCGCATTTGCCCTACGAAACTAAAGCATACCATTTATAGCAATCCGCAATGCACTACGAGAACAGTTAGCATAACTTGACAACATAATAAAACTAAAATCCGTAGATTTAGGGATAACATAGCCACCGTGTCTTATTCTTTATGCGTTATGCATATACACTACATCATCATGCAACACATAACATTTCTCGTGGTGGCTCAACATCACATGAGTACACGACAAATGTACGTGTGCCCAAGTTTCTCTCCCCTACCCTAATTCTCTTTGCTTAAAGACCTCACGTGCCCCCATTCTTAGACTGGGAATGACCATTTTCATGGTCATTTATAGCCTAATTTTTTTCCGTTCTCATTATTTTTTAGTGTCTTCTCATGTTCTAGTCGTGTTTCGTATATAATCTATCTCCTCGTGAAAGTTATTCTCTCCTATTATTAAGTCTTTTTTTGTCTCTCCTTCTATCGATGTTTGTTCTCTTTGCAAGTGAAAGTAATTCTCTCTGATGTCTATGCATGCTATTGTGGACTTGTTGCTAGATTTTCGATTTCAAATCGTTGTCAAAGCTAAAAGATCTCATCTCTTTTAAATCTACTGAATATCGCAAGACCTTCTCGTTTAAGGATGCACCGATCAACGATGTTGCACATGGTATACATAAGAGATGTACGAGTATCATTTTTATTCTTTTATGTAATCATCAGCTTCTAGTGTAGATGACTATTTGTTTTTTGGACAAAAAGTAGCCTTACTCATCCGTAGAGGCGGATATCAAGTGCACAACTATTACATCCAACCGCCATCTCAAACCCCAAGAGTCCCAAAACTCATCAATCAAATTAACATGTGCCTATAAGCGTAAAGTTCGGAGGCATCAGAGTATACAATTTAAAAATAAAAAAAGGAAACAAGCACATCCTAAAATAATTTTGGGAGCACCACGTAAATTTGTAGATGAATAATATCCGATGTCTTTTAAAATAACTCGTGCACTCCGCGCACACTGCACACCGCACACGCACTTGCACGAGCACAAACGTACATACTCGGACTTAACCTTCGAGAAACAAAAGCAACAACAACGCCACAACACCAAAAGAAACATTCATCACCTCTTCCGCTCTCGATCACCACCGCCGCGCCGCACTCTCCATCACCACCGCCGCCGTTATAACATTTTTGCCGGCAAAACCAGAAGAGAGAAATTAAGAAACAGGATTCCATATCAAAATGTTCAAGAAGCCGGTAGAAGCGAAGTCGTTACAGAGATTATCAGGTGCAGATAAAAAGAAGCTCAGAAGAAGCGTCAAGGAGAAGTTTCCTAACTCTACTGACGCTGATATTGATCTTCTTCTCCCTCCCAAGGTACTCTCTTTATTTTGTGATTTTTCTTAACCTAATTAATTAGCACGATATTTTTTTTAATTACGCAATTTAATTGGCGATTTTTTCTTAATTTTGCTTTTAATTGATTGATTTTTGATGAAATTTGTTCATGCTTCTGAAATACGCTATTTAAATGCGTTTGAAAGGAGTTACGAGAGAGATAAATTGAAGTAGCATCGGGAAAGGAATCGATATTTAGGTTTAATGGATCGAAATGAACTCCTAAGTTGCGTGTGTTAGTGTGTATTATGTTAATTGATTTATTAGTGGAAGTTTTAAAGGTTATTTTGAAAGCTGAGGACCTTGATAATGAGCCGAAATGTCGTCTTTTTGGCTTATGATTGTAGGTTTGTGGTTTATGTATGACAATTAGTGATTGGGTAGCTTAGGTAAATTTTGAAACCTGAGGACTGTGTTTGTGATCGGAAGTCGAAGTTGTCGACTTTTGGCTTATAATGGTATGGTTGGTGGTCTCTATACCACGTTGATTGATTAGTTAGGGTAAGTGGTAATGTTGAAAGTTGAGGACCTTGTTAATGAGCGGAGGTCGAATGCAGTCACATATTGGTAGGGTTAGTGGCCTCTGTAGTAGTGTTTATTGGGTGACATTGGTCGATTAGCAGCTTAAAATGGAGTGGTTGGTGGTTTTGGTGCCTGTAGCATGTGATTTTGTAGATAGTTTGATGATGATATCGGGAGTTGAGTTCTGTGAAATTCAAAGTGAGTTTTTAGTCTATATCCTCGACATAGTGGTGGGTGTAATGGGGTATATAAAGCGCCCAGCTCCTGCCCCGAGTAGGGTAGCTGCGAACTAGAAAGCAACAGTTTATAATGGCTAACATCGTTGAATATTTTGCTTGCAACATTGTGGGTGTGGTGCTTTAGCTGTTTCTTTGATCACATTTTGAAGTTGAGATTTAGGCTTCAGCTCCTAAAGTGTGACAGCCATAATGTGAGAGATCACTGTGATTCAATCGAGGTTCTGATTGCAGAGCCACATCATCGTGTCTGTATGAACTTCTCTACGACTTTATTGCCGTTTCGTCTCTTTTTGGGCTAACTGGCTAAGTGATCTGCATTGATGCAATGTTTAGGCGGATATTACTGTTTCAAAGTTCCCAAATCGGCTCCTCGTGTATGGTGTGGAAGGTAGCTTTCCTGTTTTCTTTGACGTTGATGGACGTGGTTCGGAAATATACCCAACAGGTACGGCATAATTACGTTGTGTATATCAATATGCAAAAGACCTTCTTAGTTTGGTATTTCTCCTTTATTAGCTAGAACTCCATCTGCATTTTGCTTAATCTTTTCCTTTTACCTTTGGCCATTGGGTATCTGAAAAGTTTAATTCGACCTAACAACAATAAATAGATCTTCCAGCCTTTTCACGATGACTGTTCCCTGTAAATAGAAGGATGAAGTTTCTGCTACTTGTTATGCAATACAACAAATAATGCAGATCGTTTGACACGACTATTCCCCAAAACCATAGTCTTTGCCCATGCACACTCTGAACATTACATGTTTCATTGGAAAGCAAAGCATTGAAGGACGCTCCTTTTTAATTCAGCTTCCTGCATTTCGCATGTTCGAGGTCACATAAGTTTTCTTACACTTTCATCATGGCACAATAAGCTTGCCACTTAGATATATATGTAGTTTGAAAAAGCGTGCTGAGTGACCATGTTGTGCCTTAAACATCACAGTGAAGGGTAGTGTTATGTGAGTCCATAATTGTTTTCTGTCATGTGCTGGATCAAAGTTTGAGGTGAGTTGTTTGCATGCAGCTGGGAGTTGCTATTTCTTGCATGGAACATCGGTGTAGTTTTGTGTCATTCTGTGTTTTGGTACTCGTATGTAGCTTAGAAAAATGCTTTTGTTAACTTATCATATAAATAAACAGTGATTCAAATCTGTTAATTGTTTACGTTCATGTGACAGTTTATGCTCTCTGGAATGCCCCTGATCTTCTGCCGGCCTTCACACTAAAGGGAGGAGAAGTCTCTCGCTTTGTAATTAATGGGGCAGACTTAATGTTTCCGGGCATCAGTATACCTCCAGATGGTCTTCCGTCATTTGCAGCTGGGGAGCCATGGGCAGTAAAAGTTCCGGGAAATCCAGCTCCTATTGCGGTAACTTTTTTTTTTAATAACATCTTGAGCACTTTCTGAAGGGTAACCTGGAATTGGCCTCACTTTGATTTGGTGGCATGGGTGGGGCTGAGTATGTTGTACCACCTTGCCCTTCTTAAACAAGAGCCTCTTGAGAGGCACTGGAGTAATATGTTGTTGTCGAGCTCAATTTTTTTTAATTGATTTATGCAAGCTTTTGGTTTATACTTTATACATTCCTAATCGGCTTAGGTTGGAGCAACCGCTATGAGTAGCTCTGAAGCACAGAAAGCTGGCCTGCGTGGAAAGGCGCTGAGAATAACTCACTATTACCATGATTCACTCTGGTAAGTAGAGGACTTCAATTCTGTGAACTTGTGAAGTACCTCCTTTCAGTTAACTGTTTCTTAATTTTGTGCTTCCTTTCCAGGGAATCGGCTGAAGGTGGTTTTGTGCCAAATGCTGGATTCTATGATGATGTTGTCATGGCAGATCCTTCTTTTACTGATTCATGTGAAACTGATGCGTCCAATGATCAAAATATTGATAATGAAGGGGCAGTTGAACCTGATGTTGGGGATGTTGTTGCTTCAGAACTTGTTTCGACCTCTGCCGGTAACTTGGATGATAATTGTGATGTCATTGATGAGGCAGCAACAGAATTAGATGGTTTGAAAATAACGGAGAATGCTTCCTCCAATGAGTTGCATGGTGAGGAACCTCAATCCATGTCAATAGAGGACGTGGATGCACTGCTGGATAGGTGCCTTTTGCAAGCTTTGCATACAACAGTGAAAGATAAGGATCTCCCAATGCCTGGAAGCACTTTGTGGTGAGAAAAGTTGCAAATCATGACATTATATTCTAGTTGTTGATGCTTGTATTTGAAAAAAAAAGTAGTGTTACTGGTGCTCCATCTTTCTGCCTCTTTTCATCTTCATGTGTGAATGCCGTTTGCTAGTTTGCCATAACGTTTAGCATTAGCATTTTCTCTGAATTGCAATATGTATTCCTCTATCTATGTAGCATTTTACTTATCTCAAATGGAAAAAAATCCATATCTTTCTCTTTCTAACAGATTTAGTTTGATTATGGTGTAGGTCAAACCACGTTTTACCGTGTAGACCATCTGGTGTTATCCTTGACATTAAAAAGTCATCCTTCAAGAAGTTGTCAAAATGGTTGCAATCAAAAGCATCTGCTGGAGTGGTAATTCCTTTTCTTCCTTTTATGTTCTTTTTGTTTGTTTGTTTGTTTGTTGTTACTCCTCCCCTCTCCCTGATATATCATTATTTAGTTGTGTACAAGGTTTTGCCTCCCCCCCCCCACCCTGTATTGTTTTTAATGGGGTCTTCGAAGTTTCCGCCCGACCTTGTGGATAAAAGCATTGATTATATTCGCTAGAAGTATCTTAGAAGACCCATACTCAGATGTCCAATTGTGAAGTCACAGGCTGACCAAATTATATGGGTTATGTTGGTAGACCCATGTCTGCTCATTTTGCCAACTCTCTAAATGAACACTTGTGGGGGGGGGGGGTTAGTTGTTTTTCTGAAGCAAGAAGTTTGTTGGTTGAATGAGTTTACTAAGAAGAAGTTGATGGCTGTTTGGGGCGGATTGCGGATATATTGAAGAGGTCTATGGCTTATTCTATACCTTTTGGGTCCACTCATCATTGGTAACCGTAATGGAAACATCTCCGCACTGCTCTTGAAAGAGGTTAAGGAGCCCGCATAAGAATCTGATTGTTACCTTTTTGTATCGAGAGTCGAGACTGACTTTGATCAAAGAGGCTCATCTTATACTCTACATACTCGTTTATCTGGCTATATAGTGTGTTGTTAGGAGTCTAACCAGGTAGCAAACTTTCTTGTATTAAAGACTGACTGTGACTAAAGAAGCTCACCTTACAAAAGCTGCAACCATGCTGCCAAGATCTGATTTCTGTATGAGACTAGAAGAAATGGGATTTTAGAGCTAAGTATTCAAACATGTGCAAGAGAAAACACAAACATAGTCACGGAAGCTCCAATTTAGAGGTTAGGGAAGGTCCAGGAATGTCAAACCCAGTAAGACAGTAAGTAAATGATCTTGATAGTATAAACTCTGTGCCTACGTGTGTTGTCCTAAGAGTCACTTATTTATACTTTAACAATGTATTTTTACTTTTAAATGTAGAATGTAAGTTATACTATCCCAAAATTGTGTTTACTTATTTAGCGATATTTTCTATTTCATGCGAGGGACAGATTTCAGTAAAGGAGGATAAACATAAAAAGGAAGTGGTGCTGTTTTCTGTTAATAGGACCCATGTTGACTACACGTCCTTCAAGCCTGATAAAAGACAACCCGAGAAGATTGAGCAAAGCAATGATCAGGCTGCTGTGGAAGGGAATTCACCGAGAGTATTGGAAATAGAGGAGATTTATAAACCAACCACTCATGTCATTCCCATTTTTGGTGCTGTTGGGGCTGATACTGGAGGATATTTCAGGGCAACAGATGCCAATAATGTCGTCTTTGCGTATGTTGATAGAGAGAATCTTGTCAAGTCCAATGACAAAGCAAAGGTGATATTAGATGCAACTCTGTGTGACGCTTTGTTCAAGGGAGCCATAAAAAAAGGCGCGTCTTATCCAACTGAAATTCACAAGAAGGATTTGGGAACAACTTTTGTAAGTCGAATGCAAGCCCATCACATGGTTACTCGAGGAAGTGACTCCGTAATTAGGAAAGGTGCTGTTAGATCAATTCAAATAATGACGGAGCGTCGACAAGGGAACAAGAAAATGACGAAGCTCTCGGGTTTTGAAACTTTTCTTTTGGATGCTGAATCCTTGGCGTCAGAGCTGCAGAAAAAATTTGCATGCAGTACCACAGTGGCTGAATTACCAGGTATATTCTCTTTGCTTGTTCCTTTCGATCATGTAGGTCAAGAAAGTGATCCCTCTATGTCGAGTCTTCCATTTTTTTTATTATTATTAAGGCAGGTCCGAAGCAAGTGGTAAAGGTAGGGTAGACCGAGTGGTGTACTAATGTGTTTGGATGAAATGAGAAATAGGACCACAGAACTTACCCAAATAGGATTTGGGAAGAATTGATTGAAGTTGACAAAAAAGGAATGTCAAGAATTGGGTGAAATGGAGGGAGTAGCTCTATATCATCTTTTTGGTTTGTTCAATAGTTGAGGATTTCAGGGTGTTTTTGTATGAGCTCTGACTTATGCTGGTGTTGTGCTGCTCTCATCTTCTCCCATGTAAACGTGCATATCATGTCGTATAGTTTTTGTTTTACATTTTGTCAGGTTAGATTCAAGTTATATATTTATCCCGTTTCTGTGAATTTGTAAAAGATATTGCTAGTAGGTGTTCAAGGGGAAGTCTTTTTGTCTTGCCCTTTTTCTTTTCCTTTCCAACGAAAGAACTTCTTCCTCACATGTGCAAGATGTATGGCGTCATGGCTGTATGTGTACTAGAGCTTGTAATTGCATGTTTTCCTTCTCTTTACTAGGTAATTGCAGTTATTTGGGCTTTCCTTGCTTTTTAACTTATATATGTTTATCCCAGGTAAAAAAGGACATGAAGTTCTTGTTCAGGGTGGTGTTATCGATCATCTAGCCAAACATCTAATTGATCAGTATGGAGTCCCAAAGAGATACATTGAAGTACTCGACAAAACTAGGAGATGATTAAGGTCAGTTGCGTTTCAGAGCATTCCATCTTGTGTGTGTGTGCCTTCATGCACGGGGGTGGTGGGGAGGGGGGTTGCAAGTGGTGTTTCTTCTAGAGGATTTGAAAATTTAACCATGTGACTTGGTTGTTTGGAAATCAAAACCAAGCCAAAGAAAGCCTTTATTATGGTTGAAGCTGGGTTTACCTAGATCAGTTTGCAGTACTAGAGAACTCGTCACTGTGCTGAAAGATTATTTAAATTAAGGTAAACTTCCTCTTAGGTTTAGAATCTTTAAATTAGAAATTAACTATGAGATGAGTTAAATGACCTTTAGAAAGCCGAGGTTCAGTTTGTTGAATAAACCAAAAGTCCTCCATCACTTGGAGAAAGACCATGACCTAGACTGACCTTTGTTTATTTGTATAATAGACAAAACTCGATGATGACTTGTTGAGTGTGATCTTTTCTGGTTGCCAATGCCCTCAATTCCCATTTTTGACCGTCATGTCATGTCCACCCCTCTGGAGCCCTCCTGTTTTAATTTGCTTAAGCGAATTGCAACACTTTAACTTCAGGCTTTTTTGTTTTGTTTTGTTTTTTGTTTGGGTCAAGAAATAGGTTCTCATTTGTTCGGAATTGTTTGTGTTTTAGGCTGAGAGGTCCTGTCCGGAAGAGACCTTCAATTGCATGAAGAAGGAAAGCAGCGTACATGGTTCTCCTAATTTATGCATTCCTAGATACGTATCATCTATTGCGCTCCACAATGTACATTACCATTTCTGCCTGAGATTATTGTAGCTCTTCCCTCGCACTTAATTCTCGGTCTTTTCTTTGGAATTAAAGTTTCACTCTTAATTTTTGCTTACACACTTCTGTCAAAATCTGGGTTCACTTTTTGCTCATATATCATTACCGCACAGTATCTTCGAAAGAAGCTGGTCTTGTGACCATATTTGTCCCCAAAATAATGGGCTGGTGGTCTTTCATCTCTTACAACGAATCATCGGAAATAAACTTCATGCAGCTTAAAAGTGAAGACTTTCACTTGAGCAAACAGAACAACACGCTCATGGAGCAATTGTGAAGATTAAGCTGCATCTGACAGTGCGCTTATAAATTGCATTGTCCAATCAGAAGGACAGAATCGCAACGTACAAGTAATTCAAACACCTCAACCAAAGAACAACACGTTCATTGATCGAGTAATGCTTGCGGCAGTACAGTTTTACTGTTTGTTTAATACACGAGGAAACTATACATCTATACCCTAGTGTAAAGATTAACAATTACAGAGTAGTAATTTTCCGCTTATAAGATCTCAGAAACACAAGATTTCGAGATAAGACCAGAGTAGTTTCTATTAGAGTGGCACTGAAAAATGCATGTCCTAATTATTATTGCTAGATAGATGAGACTTTGCCGCCTTCTAAATGGCTTCAAAATTTATTTACTAGTTTATATCAGCTGTACTTTATCCTGTCACTTCACATACGCCCAGTTGTATCTTGTATTCTTCGCCACAGCCACACTTGACGCCATGCGAAATTCCCTGTAAAAAAACAGTTTCAAGGCTTATCAAACCAACTAATGATTCAACTTCGCGTTACTTGTTGTGAAGTGACATTAGGGAAGAATGCACAGGTATACAGTAACTAGTAATCTAGCGAGCACGAGTATGCTCAGCATGAACAGATAAGGGTTTCATGAATATGCAAAACCGTGGTCATTTCTATTCTAGCCTCGCTCCTCTAGACTTGCTGCAATATATAGTGACAATGCATGTTCTAGCACAATGCAAGGCAGAGGAGGCAAAGTGATGTACCCTAAGTTTGTTGAGTTGGCTTTGCAGACTTTGAATGTATTCCGTCTCCCCATCCTTCTCAGACACGAGAGCTTTGTGTTCCTCTTCCAGTGTTGCAACTTCTGTGGCACTCAGCTCCGGCTGAAATACGCATTAAACATATTATAACAGAAGGACTAAACTGAAATTCAGAAGACAGGGAGAGGGGGTGTTCAGTGAGGCTGTTTCACCTTCAGATCAATAATGTCACGCTTGATTTGCTCAACAGATTGCTTTATCTGGGACATGAGAGTAAATATAAACCAGACGTTAGAAAGATGGAGTCTGCTGGCCAAATAGGCTGATCAACAGTTCACAAGTTCAAAATGTAGATGAAAGCTAAGTAAAGAGAGATGATTACTAACAAAAAACCTGTTTGCAGAATAATGATAAAGAAGGTATTAGGGTTAGCTTTATAACTTTTCTTTCTGGCTGGATGATATTTCAATAACTAAGCTAAAAGAAAAGTAGGAAAATCTTCCATCACAGAAAATTACAGTTAGTTAACTTGTGCAGGACTGCATCTCTTTAGCGGCTCTGAGTAAAAAAGTACAGATAAGTATTCATGTTTTTGTTTTCCCTTAAATCTATAACATCGTTTCTGTGCATATGACCTTCTACTAGTTTACCGTCCTGTTCACAACCATCTAAATACAAAATTCTAAAGTTTAAGAAAAGGGACTTTGATCACTATGACTGATTACACTGACAGTTGATGGCAAAGATGAATAAGGTGGTACAAACATTGGCACCTTTCCTCCCCTATAAACCAACGCAGGAGTATACTGATGGAGCAAACCTCATTACCTCATTGTTCTGTTTAGCCAATCTTGTTCTTGAATGAGTCATCTCATCAAACTTCGCTTCTGCAGCCTGCAGCTTAAGTAGCAGTTTCTCCTTCACTTCATCTCCCTACATAACCTCAGTTTAGTAGAAATGGAGAAGAAACATTAAAACAAGTCGTAACAGAAAAGGGTTACCAAGTTGTTAATTACATTGCATCCCTTGCTTGAGATCTCTGCAAAATTGATTGAACACATCAAAGTAAGGACTAGCTCATTATGTTGATCACACGAACGTAAAATGTCCTTTACAGCTCGCTATGCTCAAAGAGTTATCTCATGACTGAGGATGAATTAAGTAGTTCATATCCTCACACTGTCATTCAAATACTAGTTTGCTATCTGGATGACTTGTGTGAAAGTATTACAGCAAAAGGATTATATGGCAATGCTAAATGCTGACTGAGAAAACAAGAACACCCATAAGGCATGCAAGCCTCTTGGCAAATG
This sequence comes from Spergularia azorica, assembly GCA_038382645.1. Taxonomy (NCBI): domain Eukaryota; kingdom Viridiplantae; phylum Streptophyta; class Magnoliopsida; order Caryophyllales; family Caryophyllaceae; genus Spergularia; species Spergularia azorica. The sequence goes on along the minus strand of JBBYHQ010317265.1, from coordinate 34,074 downwards.
TAATGAAAAACTGAGGCTCTGATATGCCAGGAAACACACAATGTTAAAAATGACAGTAGAGGAAACTTCGTTTTTGATTATGTCTCAAGATGGTGTGCGGCAGGGGGGTGGGGGGTAGGGGGTGAGTGGGCTGTTACCACAGCACAAAAACATCTCTTTAACAAGACTGCAAATGACATTCCATGTATAAACAATGCTTACCCTCAGTCTCATTTGTCTGCATATGATCTCCTTCAGAACGGATCTGTACAATTACAATTGAAAGAATATAAGCATCCCAGATATAAATAAAAATTAGGAGTTGAAGAAAGTGGTAAGCTATTCTCTTTGCAGTCAACAATATTTTCAGGGAAAAAGAAAAAAAACATCTGTATAGTGTGGAACTGTCACCTCATCTTGTAGTTTACCATCCAGCCAGCGCTGTCAGATAACGCCAGAGAATTTAGTTAGAATGTGAACCCAACTTAGAAGATCTTGACGATGTAAATAATAAGATATTTAACCTTCTGCTCTTGTAATTTGGAGATCATATCCTCGGAAATCTTGGCATAACAAGAGCTGGAAGGACACAAAAGAACACCAATCAATATATGAAATTTGTGTGCACCAGCCTCTGTATACAAGTAACAACCTAAATCACCTCTTCTCAACAACTTTAGCAGATAGATTGCTCCTCTCTTGTTGGATGAGTTCCAAAGTCTGCAATGACAAAAGGAAGGTGGCTAAATTCACCAAACCAAATTGTTACACGGGAAAACAACAGCATGGCTAACAAGTTAATCGGGCTCCTGTCATACGCATTGAGGGCAATACTAGCAATGAGCATTTCCATTCAATTATGAATCGCAAATGGTGCCATACTTCCATCAGTTTCTACTGTTATCGTGAACAAGAAATCACCATGTTCGTATAAAAGGAACACATTCATAATCACCTGAGAGAGGTTGATAGAGTCAGATTCCAAGGAAGCAACTCTTTTCTGTTTCTCTAGAATTTCAGAGCAAATATTGCCTCTACTCTTCACCATCTGCTCAGTCTCCTCCTTGAGCCGCTTCACTTCACCCTTGGCTAATTTTTCATCATCGCCCCCATCATAACACAAACATCAATGTCAAAATCCAAATATCGCTAGTTATACAAATCAAACACAATTTCCTCATGAAAAGGTCGACTAAATTAGCTCTAATCTCTTTCTCCGACTTGCTCAAAGCATCAACCATAACACGAATATACATCCCGAGGGTAAGTCCTTCAAATCAAAAGCCAATTTCACATCTAAAGACGACTAAATTAGCTCTAATCTCTTTTCCTGACATACTCGAAACACCAACCCTAACATTATACCTATACCGAGTCCAAATCCACCAAATTAAAGGCAATTTTCTCATCTAAAGACGACTAAATTAGCTCTAATCTCTTTTCCTGACATACTCGAAACACCAACCCTAACATTATACCTATA